>CAUYSK010004643.1:0-20541 GCA_963575035.1 Avahi laniger | reverse complement strand
GTGGTGCATGCCTGTAGTCCCAGCTACTCGGGAGGCTGAGGCAGAAGGATCACTTGAGCCCAGGAGTTTGAGGTTGCTGTGAGCTAGGATGATGCCACGGCACTCTAGCCCGGGCAACACAGTGAGACTCTGTCTCAAAACAAACAAACAAAAAAAGAATGCCTGTATAAAAATGATGTATGTGAAGGTATTGTTACATGCTATAACAAGCAAACCAAAAAATATCAATGGCTTAACACAATAGTAGTTTATTTCTTGCTCATGTAACTGTTCAAAGTAAATGTTTTGGGTTAGCAGGCAGGTCTCTTCCCATGGTGATTCAGGGACTCACATTCCTTCTGTCTTCTGGTTTTGTTCTTCATGGCCTTGAGAGGCTCAGTTTCCAGTTGGCAGAAGTGGAAAGAAAGGGGAGAAACACTTCTGACTTCTTAAAAGTCCCAGCCTGGAAGAGAGACACTCATTTCCATTCACATTCTCTTGGAAAGATCTAGTCACATGGTCACAGCTGTAAGGTTGGTATGGGTGGGGTGCTGAGAGAGAGGGTCCCTGCCAGCCTGCGGCCTCAGAGTCCAACTTACACAAGAGGCAAGGAGAGCATGGCTTACTAAGTCAGACAAGACTGGGAGAGAAATAGATCTTAATAAGGACAGAATGTGATTAATTCCGTTTTGAGTACATTAAGTTTGAAATGCCTATGAAACATGCTAAATAGGTATGTCAAGAAGGCCTGTGGAATTTCAGAGGCAGAAGGAAGCATATTCAGGGAAGGAAAGGTTGGCAGACTGTATATTGGCTGCATCTGAGACAGTGAGAAAGATGAGGACAGGAAAGTATCATTCGACGGGACAGTATAGCCGCTGGGTAATCTTGGGGAGAGTAGCGAGGTACACATAGAAGCTAGAGTGGTGTGGGTGAAGAGATAATGGTAATTTAGGAATTAAAGATGGCTTATGTGTTGATAGATGTGAGAATTCTCCAGAGGCACAGAACCAATAGGGTATATATATGTATATGAAAGGGAGTTTATTAGGGAGAATTGGCTCACGTAATTGTAAAGGTGAAGTCCCATGATAGCTGTCTGCAAGTGGGAGAATGAGAAAAGCTGGTAGCATGGCTTAGGTCAAGTCCAAAAGCCTCAAAACAAGGAAGCTGATAGTGCAGCCCCAGTCTAAGGTCCAAGGCCTGAGAGCCCCTGCTGGTGCAAATACCAGAGTCTGAAGGCCAAAGAACCTGGAGTCTGATGTCCAAGGGCAGGAGGAGAAAAGGTGTCCTCCTCTGGAAGTGGGGAGAGAGGAAACTTAGCAGGCTGAGTATCCCCCTCCCTCCAGCCTGGTCTGTTCTGGACGGTGCCTGCCCACACTGAGGGCGGGACTTCCTCTCCTAGTCCACGCCCTCCCAGACACACCCACAAACAATGCTCACCAGCCATTTAGGCATCCCTCAGTCCAGTCGAGTGGACACCTGAAATTAACCACAAAAGACGAAAGTATAGATGGCTCTTTGAGGAGTTGAGCTGTGAAAGGGACTAGAAACATAAGGTGTGAGCTGGAAGGATGTGAGAGGTCAGAGCCATCCTGGTGCGTGAGACACAGAGCATGTTTGTAAGGTGTTGAGGATGGTTTCGATGAGAGAGATGATAGCCAGAGACGGTATTAATATTGGAGGAATGGGGTTGGGTATCCAGAGCACATGTAAGACAGTTGGCCTTTCGTAGATGGAGGGTCACTTCCTCCATTCCATCAGGAGGAAGGAGGAGAAGATAGATGCAGAAGCAGGTAGTTCCGGTACATTCCATCTCCACCATGGAACACTACTCAGCAATGAAAAGGAACAGACTATTGATACAGCAAACTGGGCGAATCTCCAGAGAATTATGCCGAGTGAGAAAAGAATCAATCCCAAGATTATGGAGTTCCGTTTATAGATAATGTTCTTGATGTGACAGAATTATGGAAATGGAGAACTGATTTAGTGGTTGCCGGGGATGAGGTGGGAGGGAAGTAGGCATGGCTAGAAAAGGGCAACATGAGGGATCCTTGTGATGATGGAAATGTTCTATACTGGACAGTGTCCATGTCAGTCCCCAGGCTGTGATGGTGCACTATAGTTTAAGACGGCGGTCCCCAACCTTTTTGGCACCAGGGACCACTTTCGTGGAAGACAGTTTTTCCATGGACTGGAGAGGAGGGATGTTTCAAGATGATTCAAGCACATTACATTTATTGTGCACTGTATTTCTATTATTATTACACTGCAATATACAAAGAAATCTACAACTCACCATAGGTTTAAGATGTTACCATTAGGGGAAGCTGAGTAAAGAGGAGAACCTGATATCTTTCTGTATTATTTCCCACAATTGCATCTATATCTATAATTATCTCAAAATAAGTTTAACTTTCAAGATGTCCCCTTTCCATATCACTGATTTTAATAAGTTTGCTTTTTTAAAAAACAGGTTGTTTAATAGATTTGGTGTCTTCGCTTTTCTCAGTGCATGGTGAGAGACCCGAGTGGGGTTTGGGAGGGTTACATAGGAGTTGAGAGAAGAAAGTATGAAATAGTCTTGAAGAATAGGGAGGGAGCTGTCAACGTAGTAGGATTTCTTGGAAGCATTGATAGCCCATTTAAGGTTTGAGATCGTGAATCGAAAGTGAAGTCTGTGTTTGTGCACAGGGTTAAGGCACCAGGGGATTTTATGTGCTGGGAGATTTGGTTCCACAGAACATAGCAGAGAGGCCTGGACAAGGGTCACTCTGTGAGAGCGGTGGGGAGGGTGGAGCTGAGCCGTACAGGAATGGAGGAAGTTTCAGTGCCCATGCTGGGACTTTCTCAGGGGTTGAGCCAAAGCCAGTGGGAGCTTGGAAAGAGGAATAGAAGCTGGGACTTGGGTACGTGGTGGGGCTGGGGATTGAGCAGTTGTTGGGCCGGGTTTGCCTTAAGCAGCCCCCGAAGAATGAGTGAAATGTTAATATAGTCATGGGGATATGTTCATCTTTAGGTGATTTTGTCGTTGTTTGAACATCATAGAGCGTACTTACACAAGCATAGATGGTATAGGCTGTACACACCTAGGCTACAAACCTATGCCACATGTGAATTGTACTGAAAGCCGCAGGCAATTGTAACATGGTGGTCAGTATTTGGGTATCTAAACCTGTTTAAATGTAGAAAAGGTACAGTAAAGACACGGTATTATATTCTTATGGGACCACTCTACTATATGTGATCTGTTGTTGACTGAAACTTTATGTAATACATGACTGTATTTTGAAATTGGCATACCTTGACACTTGTAAAGGACAAAGATCTTTATAGGTGGTGCTCTCTCGTGATATTCTCAGTTTGAGTTCTTAGCGCTTGATCAACAGAAAAAGGAAATACTCAAATCCACAAATCACACTTAAGGTTCTACTGACTTAAAAACATCCTGCTTCTATTTGTTTTACTATTTCTTAATAATTATAAAAGTTCTATGCTGAAGGCACCTAACCAAGGGCAGGAATTCTTTTAAGTTGGTGTCGTGTTCTGTTTTAGAACTTATAAAATTATGTAGTTCTTCAGCAACAGTTGAGGAAGCTGGAGAATGGCTCTACCTATTTTTCTGAGTCACCAGGCAATAAAGAGGCAGTTCTGCTAGCGTCTTCTTCCTGGTGTCAGTGCATGATTTTAAGAAGCCATTGCATTTATTGTTCTCACTGTTCCCGTGTGAGTTTATATCCTGAATATTTTGTTTGCTATCTAGGTGTTCCAAATAGAAGGTGAGTATTTTGTCGTAGTTTTGCGTTTGCAGTTTCTCCGTGTCAGAGTAGGAAGGTCTCATGAGACCTAGACTTAATGGGACACACAGCTGTCGGCTCGTTCCTTTGGCAGATGCTGCCTCCCAGTGGCGCTCGGTCAGGGAGCCTTCTGCTGTAGCTCATCTCCCATGCAGATGGTCTACTGATGAGTCATTGCCCCTCTAACGGGCTCACATGGTGGTTCGCAGGCCCTGGGTCACTTGCTGCTTAGAAACTGCCAAGTAACCACCACCTTGTTCCCAGCCAGGTAAACCCAAATCTCTCCCTCAGGTATTTTGCACCAAGAAAACCTTCCCAAGAGGTGACAAGTAGGTGTGATGGGAGAATTACTTGAGGAAAGAGGCTAAATGAGGACTTGACAATCAAATGCATTTCTCTTGTACCCAGAGGCAGATGAGGGACTGGGCTTTTCGCTTTGATGTGTACGTGAGCTCCAGAGAGTGCCGGGAGCCACGCTAGATCAGCAAATCTGGCTCTTCCGAGATCTGCTTTACAGTTCTGTACCTGATCGGATTTGAAGGACTTAAAACTTGGTCCTGAGTGTTAATTAAAAAGATGTTTTCCATAGGAGGCCCTGTTTCTCTTAAGATTTTTGAAGCACCTTTTGCAGAGCAGAAGGTAACTTGGGCTTTAAATCACTGTTGATGGAGAATTTCAAGATTGCCAGGGCAGGCAAATACTCAGACAAAACTAAACCATTGTCACCTGCACAGTAAGTTGGCCTTCTTGGCCTTCAGGTGGGTATGTTGGATGTGGCAAACCAAATCCACTGACTGAAATTCTTCCATGTACGGCAAAGAAGAGAGTGCCTGCTGGTCATTTAAAGATTTTGCTGGTGTGATTTCTATAAGGAGGGTCTGTATACCAATAAGGCTAATGAAGAAACTTAACAAAAACAAGCCAAAAATGTAGAAAATACTAAGATCTACAAAGATCTCTTCTCCCCACCTCCCACCCTCTCGCTCATTTCTTACGTTCTAGTGTGAGTCTATAAATAATAGACTTTGGTCCTTGCTGAGGAAAAAATGAATTTATTGAATCCATATAATAAAAATTTATGTTGCTTTGTTCTTAAAATTCTCTTTAGAATAGGAAATTGATTTTAGGCAGGATTTTTTTTTTTTGCATTTTATTAAGGTGTTGAATTTTTTGAAGAGGCATAATCCTGTTTCTTTTTGTTTTCTTTCCACTGGCTGGTTCCCCCCCACCCCCAGTACTTCCCTGAAAGTCTGTTTCATTCTGATAGAATGGACTACAGCCTGGACATGGCTGGGAATGGTTTGGCACGGTTTTCCTATCCTTCATGCATTGTGCACTTTTAGGTTCTGAAAAGCAAGCTTATGCCAGGCTTGTCATCTTGGTTCCTTAAATGTGCAGCCTGTAAGAGATAGAGGTTTGGGCTCCCTGTGAGTCTTTAGTATAATACAAGGAAGCCACAATGTTGAATTGATTATATTACAATTAACAATATGAAATATTAATTGAAATAATAGAAAATTAGTATTAACTATTAAATCGCACACTTAGTAGTCCTTGAGTTATTGGGAAGAGGAGATAAGGTTGGGGATGGTAAGACCATGGTGGTGCCATTTCATGCAACCAGAGAACCCAAGTACATAGTTGGATGCAGGTAACTGGCTCTTCTGGTGACATTTTCTTATTGCATATAATCAGATTGCAGTGCAGCTGCACAGTGGTGCATGTGAGGTGCTAACTGCTCATGTACTGAGATTCGTAAATTGCTCTGTACATGAATCCTCTGGAGAACAGAGGCACAGTAGTAGGGTGTGATGCAGTAGTGATTTAGAGGAGAGGTAGATCAGAAAGAGAATGGGATCCTTGAATTAAATGGAATGGAGTTCAAAGATAGAAAGCAAGTGACTTGGCTGGGTGGAGATGGCGTCTTGACATCTTACACTGCTGTTTCAGGGCGTGAGGAGAAGGATGTGAAGTGGAGATGTGAGGCCCAGATCTGGTCGCAAGCCAATCTCGAAGTAGCCATGCCTTCCCTGCTGGTTCTCAGTTCTTCGTCTGTAGGATGGGTAGGTTGCGCCCTATCCTCTCAAGGTCCCTTTGTGCTTGAGCAGTAAATAATTTTAGCTTCCAAGGTAAGAGGAGAAGTCTTTACAGAGAATGGTTTTCCTTCGTTTTCTCTCACTTTATACGCTTCGCACGCTCGCCCCACACTGTATTCGTGCACACATACTTTCTCCACTGCCACGCCAAGAAGCCCACCTTCTCCTCTACTGGAGCTGCCAGTGGGTGTCCTGTCGCTGTCTTTTGAAACTGAGCACACCAGGCCATCCATCTCTTGCTTAAAATTCATTTTTAGTGGCCAATCAAAGCTCCTGGGAATGTAGAAGTTTTTTTAACTTCCCAGATGGAAACTGAAAATGATACTGCCTTGATGTCAGCTCCACAGGAAAAAAGAGTAGGCAAAGAAATGCAAATGCCGCCAACTGGGAGGTTTAAAGATTTATAAAAATTAGTGTTTCTGGTAAATTAATGACTTCGGTATGACTTCAGTGGTGGTAGCCTACATTCATCATTGTCATGTTCCATTGTCATTCAAGTACTTAATTAACGCATATTGTCAGGGCTAAATTTATTTTGTCGTGTCTGCCTAGCCATATAATTTCTCTGTTCTTTGACGGTACTGTCTCAGGCACCTGCATCAGACCTGGGCCTGAAGGGAGAGAGGAGGGTAAGTCCCGTCCTTGCTTTTAACTCGTTGCTGACTTGCTCACTGGGGAAAAACTTGTAAAAGGGAGAACAATATCATTTAAATATCTGTTTCGGTCTTTCTCAATAAGGACACAGGTGGAATCATGCTATGGTTTGAATGTGTCTCCTCCAAAATTCAGGGGTTGCCGATTTGATAGTATTTAGAAGTGGACGTTTAAGAGGTGATTAGGCTATTAGGGCAGCTCCTTGTTAATGGAATTAAGGCCCTTTTAAAAGACGCTTCACACAGCAGCGTTTGATGAGCTTGCCATTCCAGCCTCTGCCATGTGAGGATGCAGAAGAAGGCCCTCACCAGGCCAGATGCTGGTGCCTCGATCTTGAACTTCCAGCCTCCAGAACTGAGAGAAATAAATTTCTGTTCTTTATAAATTAGCCCAGTCTTAGGTATTTTGTGTATGATCACTATAAATTATTAATGCTGCACCAAATTCTACTTTAAGAAGGATTTTGCATGAAGTAGTGCAGCTTCCAGCTCCCTGTAAAGGAGAGGCATGTATATAAAGTAACATATATGGACATTATGTGTTCACATGTATGCATGCACACACGTTGTATTCTTGGTTTTTATTTACTGTCCCAATGATGTAGGCTCTGCTTGTATTTCTGTCCTAAGTTACTCTGAGGAACAGTAATAATTATGTCATTGACCTTTAAAACCTCTGAAATAAATTTCTCTGAGCTCAGAAACAAGGATTTAGATTGGTTTAATAAATTTGAGTTCTTTCTTTTGTTAAATAATGGGAGGTGGATAACTTACTGTATCTGTCTTTGCCTTGGTTGCCAGAAATCTCTGTGCAAAGTATTTTGTTTTGATTTTGCTTATTTTGCTGGCTTTTCGCTGTGGTGGTATATATAAATAACATAAAAAATAGGGGGGAATAATCCATCATGCACACACCCAGGGTGATGAATGTTGTTGCCCCCCACCCCCCTTAGCTGGGTAAGATGGAAATACAGCACATGGTCTTGAAAGCTCTTTCCTACATTCAAATCCATTCCAAACACCTTCAAGCTACTTTAGATGACTCTTCCACTTTTCTCTCTCTCTCCCTTGATATCATTTGATATCATTCCTAAAGAATAGATCACTTTTACTTTCTATTATTTCTATCATCCCTTTTGCTGGTTTATAAATTCCTTTAGGACTTTTTCCTGGTATCCTCAAAGCAAAGGCTCGTGTGTTGCAAATACTAATACAGTTACCAGATAAAACATTGGACACTCAGTTAAATTTTAATTTACGTAAACAACTAATCATAATTTAAGTATACATATGTCCAGTGCAGTATTTGAGGCATACATATTCATACTTATTTGAATTCAAATATATTTAGGCTTCCTGTATTTTTATGTGCTAAATCTGGCTGTCCTGTGAGTAAACACTGGAATGGTTCTGTACTAGGCATCATCAGACATGTTGTCTCACAGGTGCCTGCATGGTGTGAATGGCAAGGGTTTAGAGGCATTGCACACAGACATTAGTTCAGTACCTTTTTCTTGTGGAGTTTTTTCCCCGCTAGCTGCTTAGTCACACTGGAGTCAGGACCATCTTTGTGGATGACCCCAAGCAGATCTGATACATGATAGACTATACTCTTTGACGTATGGAAGTCTGTGTGCAATGCCCTCTTATGATGCCTTCAGTAGTCACAGTGCTTTCTGTGGATCCAAATAATGGGAGATTAACTGCATTTAATGGAATGGCTAGAAGAAAATGATCAGGCTTTCAAGCTTGAGAAAGGACCATTTGGAGGGTGATTGGAGCAACCAAATGACTACCTCCCCCACCTCAGCCCGCTGATTTCCCCATAAGCACGGCTGGATTCCCTAAAAAGGCATGCTAAATAGCCTGGCAAAACTGTTCCTGTAAAGCATGAGGCCCTGACCTGGGAGCTCACGGTTACTTAATGTCGGTTACTTAATGTCATCTGAGCTTTCAGAAGTAGTCAGTGGCTAAATGATAGAACAGAAATGGAAAGGCGGAATTCCAGCCCTACACATGCCATTAATTTTAAAGCAGAGCTGAGGCATTCATGATGCTGATCTTGGCTTTGATTTCTCTTTTCTTAAAAACAAGGACATTGTTATGTTTTGTAAAGCGCTTAGCAATTTGTTAAGATTTAATTCAGGGTACAGGGCTGGATAACAGTGGTTCCTAGATCCTCTCGCTTTGAAACCAGGTAGAGTGGGCATTAACTAACTTTCCTAGTATGGGGGAGAGAGCAGCGTGTCCAGTGCCTGATTGAGATCTCTCTCATCCCAGAAATAGGGACCTTGAACAGCTGACCATTTAGAGGTGCTGGAGGAGATCTAGTATGTGATATTTTTGAAGGAATATTTTATGGTTATAGTCTAGGTTTCTAGCTTATTCATTGGTCAATATTAACGAGCATTTCTTAAGACAAAAATATTCTTTAGGGAACAAACACAGATGTTGCTATTCAGGAAGAGGAAGAATTTGAAATCTGTTGGAATAGATCCAGCATGGAACTAGAAACTATTCCATGGAAATATCTGTGGAAATACATTATTACATGGATTAGTGTGAATGTAGATGTTTCCTTGTAAAAATAGAGAATGTGTTAGGAGATGTAGGCTTGTCTGGAAATTTCTGCTTAGATTGCGATATGGAATTATTTTATCCCCTCTATGGCTGCTTTTGTTCTTTTTGTTTCTCTTGCAAAACTCCTGGTCCCAAATCCCTCCTTGGCCTCTGTCAAAATGGTTTAGATGTAGGGCAGTTGTCAGAAATGTTTAGTGTCTCAGGGCTGCCAGTGACATTTGGGTGCATCGATCAAAGCATCTTGGGGTGCAAAAGGGTGTTATTGAGGTAGGATACATAATTTCTTCAAAAAGTAAGATATTGCATATAAATTGTCCTCTAGTGTATTGAGGTTAATCAGCTTACTTCAAAAATACACACGTTATGTTGTGGGGGTGATGGACTCCTTTGTAGATGATTTTTAGAAGAGAAAATCAAAGCCAGAAGAAGTGACGTGATCTCTTCCATATCAAGTTGAAGGCCTGTGAGTCTTTTTCATTATTGTTACCATTATAAAACAAACAATTGAGCCAAATTTGAATATTCTAGGTAATGTGGAACTAAGTAATGGAAAAATGTGATCCCTGGGAGAAATATAAATGAGAGACAGAATGGAAAGTCCATATGCACAGACTTAAGTATCTGATTCTGCAAAAGCCCAGTGTTTTCCACATGTGAGTTGCTGCGCTAGGTGTGATGAGCAGCTCCAAAGACAGAAGAGATGCAATCCTAGTCGAAACTGAGTTCACAATGTAATGGAGCACCTTGTGTGCAGAAGTAAATGGCGCTCTGTACGATGTACCCACACGTAGAAGCAGGTGGTGTTTTTGGGGGAGGATAAGGCTGGTTGCACCCCTGGTTCTGGATTCAATGCCAGTGGGGCCAAAACGGGTAAAACATTCTGGAGGGGAGACTTGAATCACCACAAACCATGTGTTCAGCACTGTGCCTGGCTTTTCATACGTGTTACCTTCTATTATCATCACTAGAGTGAGGAAATGAAAGCTCAAAGAGGAAAAGTAATTTATTCAGGGCTCCCTAGCTAATAAATGGTGAAGCCAGGAAGCAAACTCAAGTCTGATTGCTTCCCCCCACTCTGTGCTCCTGAGTCTGCCTGGTGGCTGGAACAAGAACCAGGTTATCCCGAAGTGCCCAGTGCTGGGGAGAATTTGATGTGGTCTGAGGATGACAACAAGCAGGAGGACCTTTGCCAGAAAGAGCTATTAAGCTGTGGAAAGTAGAGGGGATAATAAGTCATTGTTTATTGCAGGCCTTCTGTTTGCCGGATGATATGATAGGCTCTTTATTTACATTCTGAATTAGTTCTCACGATCACCTCGCAGGGTTGGTATCATCAGCATTTGACAGAATGTTTCTGTGGACTGAGGTTAAGAAGCTTGACCAAGGTCACACAGCTACTACTACTACACGATAGTCAGGGTTTGATTCGGGATTTGAACTTCCTGCCTGTGTCCCAGTGCTGATAAATCAACAGTTTGATCTCACAAGTTTAGAAATTTAGGGTCTTTCCAGGATTGGAAGGGGCAGCAAACACATTTAGATGGGGTGAAGTTTTGGAAAGGATTGCACTAACTGGGTTGAGAAGAAGTCAGAGTATGATGGGGAAGAGGAGAAGATGACTCTTACTCATTTGATTATTATTTTAAAGAGGGTAAGGGCCTGGTCCTCAGGGAGGTTTTAGAAAGGTGTAGAGGAGGCAGATGGGGAGAGGAAGGAGGAGGAGGAGGAAGAAGACAGAAGAGGGAGCTGACAAGTAGTTTAACAGCTGCTCCACATATCCACAAAATGACTCTGAGAAAAAATGGTTCTATTTATTTGCCGTTTCCTTCCATATATCTTGCCAGCAGCATTCATCAATATCTGTCATTTCCCAGGGGGTTTAGACATGGCTAGCAATTCATTCTACTGAATTATATTTCAATACGCGAATTGAGGGAGGCCAGATTGCAGATGTTAACTCTGACCTCTGCCCAGCGTCACTCAGACACCGCCACCACCCAGCTCCTTGGGTGCCCTCATTCAGACATTCATTCATTCCAAGCAACACTGCTTGGGGTCAGAGTCTTGTTGCCAGGCTCTCATTAGAGTAGGCTCTATTTAATACTTCTTTAAGAAATCAATTTTAAGTTGTCACATTAGCCTTTGGTTTATGCAACTGGAAGTTAGGGCCAAACCATTATTTATTTTTTGATAAGAAATTTAAATCCAGACAACTACCACCTGAAGAGTGACTGCCTTGGTAGTCTAGGTGCAACAGGGATTTGGCGGCCGGGGCTGGATCTCATTACGAAACAGGAGAATTTGCTGGTATTTGTACACCCAGAGGCAGTGATGTACTTGTAACGACAAACATATCTTTGATTTAAAATTGCATCCGTAGCTGACATTGGCAGTGGCAGCGTGAGGTTCTGCTCCATAGCCACATGGTTTGTGCAAAGGCTCTGACTTTTGTATTGTAGATGTATATGCTCTGTTATTTTTCACCGGTCCCTAGTGCTCTCACACCATGGAATTGGGCTTTAGTGACTCCTTAAAGCAGTGGTCCCCAGCCTTTTTGGCACCAGGGGCCATTTTCATGGAAGACAGTTCTTCCACGGAGTGGGGTGTCATGGGTGCGGGGAGAGTGGTGCAGAGCTCAGGCAGTCCCCTGGAGGTTTAGGACCACAGCCTTAAAACACTTGTCAGGTACCTAGTCTGTCTGGACTTGCCCTGAAGAAACTGTTAATTTCTAATATCTTCTCTCTTTGCTTCCTCTTAAAGTATTCCTCTGACTTTGTCTCCAGGCTTTTGTAATTAGTAACGTTGCCATGCCATTTTATGTTAAATGTAGAATACCAGTGATACTATCCTAAAGAGTGAAATTGAGTATCTCTGGTAAATTTAAGTCTAGTGGTAAAATAGGAGTTTGTCCAAAAAACAACAAAAAAAAATTGGGTCTTGTAGCAAACCAGGTGGTTAATTTGATTAAGATGTTGATGCTCCATTGGTGTCACCCTCCTCTGAATCCCAGCCTTCCGAGAGACCCACGTGGTCTCTTGATTCAGCCTCCAGTTTCCTCACCCACTGGAGACCCCTGGCTAGTAGGCAGTGATGTCATTAAGGACTGAGGGTCAAGGTTCTGCTTCGGACTTCTCTTGTGTTAGTAAACACACACCACTTTTTCTGTTTTTTTAAAGCAAGCATAGCAGCTCACTATAGGAGTCCGTGAACTTCTGCACTCTCTGGTCACAGGTCTCTTGGTTTCTCAAATTATATTTATGCCATTAAGAATGATTTAGCAGCATTGTTGATGCTGTCTGGGTATAGTCATTCTTTTGCACAGAGGACAAGAAATTGGAAGTTAGTCACCCGTGTGAGCGCGAAGATGTTGCAGGAGCGCGGCTGAAGATGAATAAAGGGAGTCTGCAATTGCCCGTGAGGACGAGAGCCACGGCGACGAGGGAACAAATGTTTAGGAGTGAGCAATGGGGCGTAGAAGAGGAATCTCTGGGCGATGATGGAATCGGGGTGATGGCTGCTGAGTCATGGAGTCTGACCAGATTCAGCAGGTGACTTATCACAGTCTTTACACTTTCTTCATTTCTAAAGTGCAGTGAGTTCTTTAAAAACTCACCTTCCCTGACTTAAATGATTGGAATGGCTTAAGTTATTAAATGTAATTTGCAAAGTCAGGTGCTGATATAGTTAATGTGTTTTACGTTCTTTGGACAACAAAAAGGATCCCCTGTAAGATGCAGTGATTTTAGCCAAGCAAGGGAGGATTTTTTTAATATTGTCATAAAATATACACAGTTTTTTTTTTACCCCTTTAACCATTTTTAAGTGCATAATTTAGTGACATTAAGTACAGCTATCACCACCATCCATCTCCAGAACTTTTCCATCATCCTAAATGAAACTCTAGACCCATTAAATAAGAATTCCCTTTCCTCCCTCCCCCAGCACCTGGAACCACTTTTATACTTTGTCTCAATGAATTTTACTATTCCAGGTACCTTCTGTAAATGGAATCGTACAGCATCTGACCTTCTGTGACTGGCTTATTTCATTTAGCATAATGTCTTTAAGGTTCATCCACGTTGGAGCACAAGTCAGAATTTCCTTTTTTAAGGCTGAATAATATTCCATTGCATGCATATATATCATATTTTGTTTATCTCTTCATCCTTCGATGAACAATTGAGTTGCTTCCACCTTTTGGCTGTTGCGAATAATGCTGCTACAAACACGAGCGTACAAACATCTGTTCGAGCCCCTGATCTCACTCCCTTGGTGTATATACCCAAAAGTGAGATTAAGCAAGGGAGACTTTACTAGAAGGTAAAATGGTGGGAATGTCCTTCCTCTCAGTGTAGTGATGGATGTCAACTTTCTGGGAGCTACTGTGAGAGCTTCAGTACTTGTTCAGGTGAGCAACAGGCTGGTAGCCAAAACCCATTAACCAAATACCTGTGGAGATACAGGATGAGAGAAGAATAAGTTCTCACAACAGAGCATGTGGCTCCATCTGCCTGCTCATGGCACCGGTGAAGTTGCCAGCTTGCCATTGTTCTTTTTGTTCCCAGCCCCACAGCCTCTGTAATGCTACCCCTGTTCTCCCTCCACCGCTTATGTGGCCCTCCTACGTCCTCCAACACACGGGCCACCTCAGCATCCCTTTATTCCTGGTCGGTACTTGAGAGGGATAAACAGACTTTTTTGAGTTCTCACGTGCGACTGAGCACCAGAAGTCATATTGAGAGAGTGCTTTGTTATGGAGTTATTGGGTCTTATTTTCCCTTTGATCTTCTGCTTGTGGTCCAAGAGAAATAACCCAAAATGTAAGACTGTGGACTGACCACTAAATCTATGTTGCACTTCAGGTGATATGGAACTTTTTTAATGGAAGCTTTCAAAGTCAGCTACCACTATTCCCCAATGATAAAGTAGATCTCCACAGGCTATATTTAATTCTTTATATGGCCATTCTGCTAAAATTATTGCTGACTTGGTATTTTCCTACTTCACAGGGATACTTCTAGCTTTAGGGTGCGTTGAAAGCGTGTATCTCATGATCAAAAACATGCATTTATGAAGTTCTTGCTTTTTTCTTGGAATTCAGGATTGAAACAAAGGAAAACATATTCCAGAACAGCTCCTATATAGCCTCTATAGAACCAAGGCACAATCTGGGTCTAGGCTCAGTAATCTAACTATTTTAATATACATATAACCATAAAAGGCTACACAACTCTTTGCTCTAAGTAGAGGTCCCACGGCTGAAACAGTAACAGTAACCAGTATAAAAAGTCCATTCAAACAACCCATCCATGGTTGAAACCTGACCTGACAGGTTCTTGTTTCATTCTGACCAACTGATTTCAGCTTTAATACCAATTTCCATTGCCTCTAAATTTCCAGTTATGTCAGTAGAAAATATTTGATAAATGTTTTAATAAGCACAGTAGAATTTTAGAAACATGTTTCCAAAGAGCACAGAGCTGATCAAAGTTCCAGTTCTGACAACAAGCTCAATTCAGTATTAAAATAGAGCAGCCAGCCAGATTGCTAGGCAAGCTCACCTCTCTTACAAATTGGAAATGGTATTATTCATTAGTTTCCACCCTGTGCAGCTGAATAATACCATTGACAGATGCTAATTTTCTTAAATTGTAGGCAGCAAATGATGCGTGACTACAAGAGCAACATACTTTTTAGAGGCTCTTGGTAGTCATCAGAAAGCAAATTTATATAAAGTTTGATGTAATCACTACCAAGTATGGCACTATGTTAGTGCCTTTTAATGACTCCCTTAAATCCATCTGTTGTCCTCTTTTCCCTATTAACTCTAATGGGGGTCTAGACAGGAATAAAACATCCCATGTGTTATGCTAACAGACCTTCCAATTTGTAACATTCATATGATTCCTTAGGATAAGACGTATGCAAGAGTAATGACATCTAAAATATAACCCATCATAGGATTATAAACATTTCACGGCATATGTGTATAAATGCTTCCTAATGTATTCTTTTGGAGTGGCTTAACAAAATTTTATTTCTTGCTCACTTTATAATCCAATGTGTGTTGGGTAGGTAGCTCTTTGTATTTCTTTTAAGCTTATATTTCAGTGTTCATTCTATACTTTAGATTTTTACAACAATCTTATAAGTTTACCTCTGATGTACAGCTGAGGAACCTGAGGTTTAGAGAAGTTCCTGATGGTAAGTGATGGAATCAGTTTTGGAGTTCACAGTTGGAAACTCAGTAGTCTGACATTGAAGTCAACCACAACTGAAGTGATTAATTTTTGCCATTACCAAGGACATTTATGTCCTGTTGAGTTTGAAGAGGGTGTAAGATAAGAATATGGGCAAGGCTGAATCAGTTAGTGAACATCAAAGGGGCTGTCTTTTGGGTTAGGCAGTTGAGCTAACTGAGGAATTGAAGGCATGTGACCCAGATTGGATTTACACATGAGATAATAACAAATAAAATGTATGCAACAGTGTTAAATTGAGTGATTTCAGAGGACGGGATGGCATGCATGTCTTATTGTTACCAGTGGTCTTCTGCTTACCTTTAAGTGCCCTGTGAGATTTAACAACTGAAGTGTTCAAAGTGTAGCTTGCATTGTGTGGAGAAAAGGGGTGTGGTTCTGGTCCCCCTTCTTTGAGCTCCCCAGCACTGGTTCTGTCTTCTGTCCACAGTCTGACTTGACACTGAACTGTGCCTGGTCTCCTTGAGCCAGCATCCTAGCATGCAAGTTTCCTGCACTGAGGATTTATTCAGGAACCTATTCCTGCTCTCGTTCCTCCCTCCCACTGGCAGAGAGAGCCTCTCCCGGTCACGGTTGCTGTGACTTTGATGCTGGGATGATGGGTCCTCATGGTTCTTTGCTCCCATGTCCCTGGCTCCTTGTGTCCCTGCCCAGGACCCTTGGCATGTCCCCACCATCCCCCAGACCCCAGGGGACCCCTAACCTGGGCCTTAGGAGCTGCCAGTTTGAGGAGTGGAAGGAATGCGCTCCTGGCTAGTTCGCCATGTTAGAGTGCAGAATGCATTTTTTTTGCTAGGAATCATTAAAAGCACTATTATAAAATATCATTTGTAGAAATAATAGAAATATTCAATACAACCCCATATACCTACCAGCCATCTTTATCAAAACTTAATATTTGTTATAGTCTTCAGATACATTTTAAAGACTTAGCGCTAAATTTATTAAAGCCACAAGTCAAAAGCTTAATTCTTAAACTTTTAAGTTGAATTGTAATAGCAGACCCTATCATTCCTTGCAGGTAGTCTTGAAAATAATAAAGTATTACAGATCCAGCATCCTCCATTTTCTCTGCCAGAGATTACTACAATTACTAATTTGCTGTTTATGACTTCCAAGAAGAAATATTAATTATTTTAATATTATTTAGTATTTTTCTTTATTTCTTTTGTGGCCCAGCCTAAGAAACTAATTACCATGTTTTATTCTGTTGCTGTGGCCGTGGAGGAGGATGGAGGTCTTATGATAACATGAATGGTGACAGTCGGTTGAGAGATTTAAGTGCCAGATTTAACCTTAGCTGCCATCTTGTAAGGTACTGTCCCCATCTTAGAGATGGGAATATTGAGGCTTGGATGAGTAAGAACTGGATTGCAGACCCATGTTTGTCTGATTGCAAGCCTGTGTGGCTTGAATCACTCTGTTCCCATCTTTCCAGATGATTTTTCTCTTTCTATATATAATACATATTCTTATAAATATAGAATCTTACTATCTTAATGTATAACTTTTTTCTTTAAGCATATATGTTGAATATTTTCCTGTGGTAGATTGGGCTTTGGAGTCAGAATCCTGGTTTTGCCCACTTATTTAGCTATGTGCCTTTGCCTAGTTATGTAACCTCTCTGGGTTTAAAGTGGAGATAATAATATCTACCTCATAGGGGTAGATATTGTTGGGATGCTGCATTTCCTGGCATATAATAAGGCCTCAGTGTATTTTATCTATCATGTTATACTTACAAATGGAATTTGAAAAAGTGATCTGTTCAGTGGTATTCTTCCTGTTTAGATTTGGTCAAGTATTGTTCAAATAATATAGTTTAATTGCATTTCACTAAACAAACATTTATTGAACATTTACTAAGTGCCAGGCCCTACGCAAAGTACTAGAGTTACAGAAATAAACTTATTTCCTCACATTATGAGATTATAGGAAGACTGTCTAATAATTATTTTCTACTAAAGGAAAAAAGGACTGACAGAATTTTTCAGTGGACAAAAATACTTGGCCTTTACATTTCTCCATTATTAAATTCTCCAAGTGTTTTCATATCTACCGTCAGTTTTCTTTAAAACGAAGCACCCGTGCTAGAACAGCAGTGAAGCCAGAGTAGATTCTCTCCATCATATAAACCTTGACATCATGTAGCTTCTACACCTCCTATCATGCCTCTTTCCAAAACATGAACAAAGAAAACGAAAAACATCAAATACAGGAAAAGACATAGGATGGAGGAAAAAAAAAAATCTATGGATCCAGATTACTGGAGCTTGGCATGTTTTTAACAAGTAATGTCCTTCAGATAGTTATTTCAATGTTAAACCATTTATTCATGTAATACTAATGCTGCAATCCTAACTGCTGTCTACAGTATTCCTGCCCTCCTTCATTAATCTCCTGCACTTGGATCTAAAGGGGATCGATTTCTCAAAACCCTTCTTAGTTCACCTTTTAGTTTACATTTCAGAACTAGGCAAGGAAAACATTAAAATTCTAGACTTAAATGTAACATTCCTTGTACAAAAATATGTCTGAATATTTTTGAGATCGTGATCAGAACTGCAGAGGGTAATTACATTTGAATTTTCAGTGATAGTGTTTGTTTCAGTTAATTGACATTTGCTATATTTATGTGCTTGGAAAAGGTCATAATCTATTATGTGGGGTTGGCTGAGAGCAGATGACAAAAATCAGCATAATTCCATTTTTACAAGAAAACATGTAGAAAGAAACTCTGGAGGAAAATCAGCAAAGTATTGATAGTGGTTTTCTCTGGTTTGATCATAGGGTGGTTTTTGTTCCTTTATATATATTTGTGTTTTCTTCTTATATATGAAAAGAAACTCATCCCAAGTAAAAAAAATTTTCAATTTTACTGTTGTTATGGCTAAATAGCTAACATTTACTGAGCGCTTTACTTATAAAATCCTCTGATCCCCTCAATAACTTTACATAGTCGATTCTGTCCATTCCTATTTTAGAGATAGAAAAACCAATGCCAAGAGAGGTTGACTAACTTACTTCCTCGGTGTCATTCAGCTGCAGGGCAAGATCTCAAAATCAGATCGAGTTTTTCTTCAGAGTCTGAGCTTTCACTACATATTAAGAGAGTAAAAGAGCACTTTTTGGCAGAATAAGAAGCCATTTTTTCCTCTGCAACTGAAATATCAATTTCTGGAAGCACTTGGATTAAATAAAGCAGTGGACCTCTTAATATGGACAATTGAGGGGAGATGCTCCCAGCTCCTGTGCTTTGGTCATGCTGCTAGTTAGCATGTGCAGGGATGGTAAACTAGTTAATGTTCTGTAGTAGTTATTAACCAGTGTGATGTGCTTGGGAGGTGCATGCCTGAAGGTAGAACAAGAAACAGATGTTAACTCTGCTACAGGGCCAACCAGCTATGCATGCTGTAATTCCTTGTTATTCTGGAGAGGAATAAGCTGGAGTCCCCTGACACACACGGCCCTCGAATGATTCTGTGAGTTGCCTGCTATCTTTTCATTGTCTCTGTGTTTTCTGGGAAGGAGATGCCCATATATTCTTCCTCCATTTAATGAATATTTATTGAGCACCTATTACGGCCGGTCATTGTGCTAGTATTGGGGCAAAGCAGATAAAAATCAAACATGTCTCTGCTTTTAGGGACCTTCATTACTGTGTGACTATTCACGTCCATCCGAACATTCCTGAAGTCAAACAGACTCATTTCCTGTGTGTCGACACTAGTCAGTCCATGTACCAAGGAAGTAACAGTGTGAATTGGTTTAGCTGTTTGACTTTTAAAAGCATAAATGTATATATTAGAGTTCAAGGTTGATGGGAATTGCTCAGTGAACCTAGATTGACATTGATGTCCTGATTTATGCAAATGGATTTGATTATGTATCCCACAGACACGGTTGGATGGTCACCTGCACTTCAGAGGGAGGAGCAGGGGGTGGGGAGGAGAAGAGGTTCCGGCCCCATTTCACCTTGAAAGAACTCCACTTCCTTTTGTTGGTCATAGTCTCCACTTTGTAGATTTTTTCTAATTGGTTCCTACATCACTTTCCACGGTAAGATTTTTTTCAAAGAACGTTGACAAACACGTTGATTTCTGTGATGCTGAGAATGCTTTGTGTGTGTATTATGTATCTTCAACACGTTTCCATGGAATAGGCAGACAGAAAAATACACTTCATCCTACCCTGATAAAGCTCTACACACTGCAGGGGTTGAAGAGGTTTACTTGGGTTTATGTGGGAAGTCGGTGAGAACCTGCCACTGAGTTAGTTGCCTGACTTAATTAACAACGATTTCTCTCTGGTTGATATTAATAAATGTTATTACCAAGTATGGCAGGAAAAAATACAGAAGGATAGCAAGGAACACACACACACACACACACACACACACACACACACGCGCGCGCGCGCGCGCACACGTTATGGAACTGCCTGCCACTTACCTTGTCTTCTCTCTAACCCAACAGGGAGGTATCTCCTTCCAAACCAGGTGGCGGGACAGGCCTGGCCAGCCTCGGCGGAGACGTCCAACCTCGTGCGCATGCGCAGCCAGGCCCTGGGCCAGTCGGCGCCCTTGCTCACGGCCAGCCTGGTGAGTGTCACCCATGTGGGTGGGGGTTGTGCTAGCTCCCCGCCTCCCTAGGAGCTATTTAAGTTTATGTAGTTAAATCTAGTTGATTTAAATTTACTCACATGTTAAGTACAGATTTGGCAGTGTGAAATTTCTTGCTTTCAATGTGGTAATTTCTACCTTCCCACCCCCACCCCCACCCCGAGTTTGAAACAGTTCTCTTAAATGGGTCCCATCTCTACCCTTTGCCCAAAAGAAATGAAAATGCTCCTAGGCTTTTTTTTTTTTTTTTAACTTTTTATAGAGATGGATAGTGAGTGAAATACATCAAAATGAGATCATCTGATTTTTTCTTTTTTATACTTTTCTTTCCAAATTATCTGTAGTAAGTACATATTACTATTATTTGTTAACATTTTTTAATATAAAAATAATACCTGAACTCATATTCTATATACAATTTTGAATACTGATTTTCTCTCTTAAAATTATGTATTAGTCTGGGTTCTCCAGAGAAACAGGAACAATGTATATTTACTACAAGGAATTTGCTTATGTGATTATGAGGGCTGAGAAATCCATGATCTGCACTTG
>CAUYSK010004642.1:0-50899 GCA_963575035.1 Avahi laniger | reverse complement strand
CTGGTAAATATTATCTGACTGTTTGAGCTATTGTGGCTTGATTTGCTTTATTATTATTTTGTTTGGAGGGGTAGGGGTATTGGGAAGCTCTTTGCAAGACTGCCTTATGAGGGAAAGTCTCTAAGCCAATGAGTAAAGCCTTCCAATTTGTAGTAATTTGTTAACAATTTGTTTTTTAATTAGCCTAATTAGCCATAGACCTTTTTTTAATTGGCTAGAGTGAGATCAGATAAATCTAAAGAAATAGAATCCAGATTTTTTTGCTAGCCACATATATAAAGATTAAAGCACTTATTTCTAAAACAAAATAAGTCAAAATGTTAGGACAAATATATTAGTTGTCAGATTTATCAGAAAGTAGCATTTTACTGTACATGTATAGTACTAAGTATTTAAATATTTGATTCAGGTAGTCTTTCATAGATCATTTGATAAAACAACATACTTATTTAATAAAATCTATAATCTTGAAAACAACTTCCTTTCATCTATAGTAAACTTAAAAATTCTTATATATATTAATTTATATATATACAGTTACATATAAATGAAGTTACAATATCTTCAACTGTGAAAAACCAAGCTTCTTTAAGTATACCAACATGAACATAAATTTAGTGGCCTTTAAGTTGGAACCCAAGAGTTAGGAATTATTATGGAGAGAGCCACTCAGTTTATTCTGTTTTTTTCTGCAGTTCTCCATCCTGTATTAGTCTTCCTTCTTATTGAAACCTTTCACACTAACACTTCCACTGGCTTCCAAATCCAAAAGAAACCCAAAAAACAAAAAACACCACCACCATCATCAACCAAAATGTACCCCCATAATATCCTGAAATAAAAATAAATAAATAAAATAAAAAAAGAATATGTCTTCAGCCCTAATGATCACACAAAATATTTTACTTTTGAGTCTGGGCCAGCTTTTTCAAAATAAATGCCTAATTTTGAATTTATTCCTCAATATACAACTGTACTTTTGCATAATAGAAATCCATTTAAAAATATCTTTGAGCTGCGTAAAGCAGTAAGGACAGAAAACTAGTTAAACTCAATAGTTCCGAGGTACAGATCAAGCACTGCCACCTAAGAAGCATATAACCTTGGCCAAGTCATTTAGCCTGTCTGAAGCTCAGTTTTATCTTTGATAAAATTGTGTTAATAATATCTGCTTCAAGTAGATATCATAAACATTAAATAAAACAATATTCGATAATATGCTGCATTGACAGTTTTCTGGTAAGTACTAGCTGTGGAGTATGACAATACCTCACACTCTATATTTGCCAAAAAGATCATTTATAGGGTTTTCAAAGCTCAAAAAACTATATTTTGGGACAAATGTGCTTTCTGTGCATGATGTAATTAGCAAACAATAGAAGATAGATATGGTCAAATGATTCCATACTAAATAAATTACTTCGGATCCCAGATAATACTTCCATAGTACTATACCCAGTGACTTTTTTCTAATTCTACTTTACCAATGCTGTGTTGTTATAATCTTCGCATAATACTCAGGGAAGCCTTTATATATTAGGATAGAGTGAAGAGAAATGTGGAAAGAGGGCCCACACACTTTCTGCAACTCCTAGATCCAAATGACTGCATGCAGTATTGGGGTAAAGAGCAGCAGAGCCAGAGTTCCCAGGGGAAAGCCATTGCCTTTCCCATTTTGCAGCTATATGTCTGTCACAGTATTGAGCTGTCACATGTTGAGATCTCCAGTGTGACATCGTCATCAGTTTCAAACTGACTCCAGCCCAAAACAGATCAGGCAATTACTGAGGCACCCCTCCTGCCCCGTCCTCCATCTCTCTGGCAGCTTAAGAATATCTGTGCTCTCCACACCAGACAATCTCCAGTGTAATTTAACTTTCGTGGGCATCAGCCAACACTTGGCACACATAAAGACCCTGATCAGCTTCATCTCCATTTTTAACTGTGATAAGAGTCCAGAAAAGAGCATAAGATAGGCGGAAGATATTCCAGCTCATTTCAGAGAATGAAAGTCAAAAGCTGCTTTCTACTGACAGCGGAAGTGCACATCAGACATTCAGGAGATGGATTAGGGAAGTCAGAAAACTCTCCCATGATTCTCTAGGGGAAGCTGAATGAGTTCCTTTCTCTCCTTTTAAAAGACTTACATTTAATTTTTTAATGTCATTATTTCATACTGAAAAAGTACTCACAGAAATGGAGTTTCTTTTAAATTTTTCTGTTTCAAGATGTACAGATAGTATTCCCCCAGAGAAAATGAGTATATTCACGAGTGGGCTATGAAGGCAGAAAGTACATTTCATACCATAAAAATGTCTATGTCTGTTCCAAAGGGAAACAGCTTGGAATTGTGGAAACTATTGGGAATGTTAAGATCATTAATGTTTTAGTCATTGTCGCTGGCGTTCACTTTAGATTTTGAAAAGCAAGTAGCCAAAGTACTGAACCTGATTGTGTTTTGGTGAGAGTAATAATGGATCTGCTGGCATTTCATATTGAGATGTTAATGCACAGTAACTCTGAATCAGTATCCCTGCTTAACCACTTCTGAGTTGTGTAAGCTCAGAGAATTTACTTAACTTGCAGAGATTATATTATAATCAGTATTATAAATTACCAAATGGCGGTAATAAGAGAATATACTTCACATAACATTGCTCCGATAGTGTAAAATAACTCAATGCTTTTTGTGTAGTAATCTCGCAATGAGCATCAGCTAGTGGTCAAAGGGTAGTAGTGGAAAACTGACTACCAAAAAATATAAATAAATAAAAGAATAAAAAAAGCACTAGAAAACAAATAATAACAGCAAGAGAATATGTTAAAGTTCTGGACCTCTACATTATATCAGATCTTAGCATGATTTTATATTTTTTCCCACTGTGATTCTTGTATTTGTCCTGTTTTGAGAAATGTTCTTGAGGTTTTCTCAAAGATAGTTTCGGCTTTGTTCATGTACAAGAATATTCATAAAAATAATGTATCAGAGAATTCACAAAGTCTACAACTAGAGATTAAAAAATACAATAAAAACCTTGCTTAAAAATGATACATGGGAGATATTGGTGATTTTAGCATAGAAAAAACATTTTAGTAAAAGCTTAATTTGGTATCTGATATATTCCCATTAAATGTATTAACTAAATTTTAAATATGCTCTTTCACTCTGTCTGTATATATGTTTATGTATCCATGTGGATTTTAATATAGACTCTCTCTATATAAAGATACAAATATTTGCAAAAGATAGAATTAAAGGCAAATGGTGCCATAATATTAACCTTTATCATTTAAAGTGCCGTGAACATTGGATGGTTTGAGCTGACAGAGAAAAAATCAGTGAGGTCAATACCATTCCATTTGCATGTGGGTGAGAAATTCACACTCTCTCAAGTGTCCATACTCAGTGTCCACAATCAAAGCTATAGTGACACCGGTAAAGGGCTTAAGTAAGTGTGCCTGATATAGGTGTATCCATTCTGGTTCCTAGAAAGTACATTTCCTGAAACACATGTCCTTGGGTGCCCAGCATTCTTTTTATTCATTTATGAAATTTACTTCAACAGGAAGAAACAGGATTTAGTTTGGGAAACAAAGGCTTAAAATTAGGTAGGGCATGGTGAAAGAGACCTAAATTGGAAAAAGCTACATTATAGAAAAAAAATCCAGTTTGGACAATTATGGGATTTCTGGTTAGGAGCATCAGAATCTCTCTCTACAAGCATTTGGTTGCAATGCTTACAAAGTAGCCCAGTAAGTCCTTTAAAACCATGTTAGTGAGAAAGGGGAATAGCTACCAACAGCAATTTATTTTTAATGGATGAGTGATTGGCTATCAATAATGATAGTTGAATGCTGATTGTCATTATCAGAGACTCAAGTAAGAACTTATTTTTACACAATCTTATAAAAGTAAATTTTTTATTATTTTTATCTTCTAAAGTTAAAACCAAAGAACAAAGAAGGATGGTTTAATTCTATCTCACTAAGTGATATATTATGAATTGATCAAGTATTTAACATGAGAGTTCAGATTTTCTTTTGCTTATTTATTAGTTTGTTTATATTTTCATCCCAATAGGCAAAGGTTTATTTAGGTAAAAAGTAAAATCAAAATGAAATTTTATACCTACAATTGAGAAAATATAGTTTTCTACTTCATATAAACACAGTAATATAAGAAATTGACCAAAGTGTTAACTGAAGACTCAAACTTTCAAATTCCATCGGACTGGTTGGACCCTGTCAAATTCATCCAAAGATCTTCCAACATTTTATTATAAGTAGATTCTTACTAAAAATCTGAAAAATAACAATAAAAACACATTAACATTGCAGACTTTAGAAATTGTCAAGTTCATTTTTTACTATTTTTGTTTTTGTGTTTTTTTTTTTTTGGTGGTTGTTGTTGTTAGACCTGTAATATGCTGCTGAGAATATGTAACCTCAAAACCTGATGACTTGCAAAGCAGGTTCACAAACATTGACTAATGATACCACTGTGAGGTAGGTAGTACCAACCCTTAATTTATATATCAGAAAAATTAAATATAAGTGATTTTTCCCTGGATGTCAGACTCTCAAAGAAGCTCAGTTGTTTTGTTTTTTTTTTTAATTTTTTTTTATTTCAGGAATTTATGGGGGTACATTTTGCTTACATGTTGTGACTTTGCCACATCCCAACCATGATTTGAAATGTGCTCTTCCCTGCCTACAACCCTCATCGAGTCCATTAGTGTGAATTTACCCACCCCTACCCCCCTGACCCCCAAAGAATATTACTACCGTGTGAGCACCTTAGTGTTGATCAGTCAGTGCCAGTTTGATGGTGAGTACGTGTGGAGCCCATTCCTCCGATCTTGTGATACCTCACTTCAGAAGATGGGCTCAAGCTCTATCCAGGAAAATATAAGAGGTGCTAGATGGTTTTAATCTCTGGTCTTTGGATTCTACATCCTATGGTCTTTTCTAATACCTCACACTGCCTTTTATGTGGCTATAATAAAACTGGCCCTTCATAGAAAATAACTATTTCTTATATAAGAAAATTGTATATTTTCTAGAAATCTTTATCATTTTCAAGTGCCATTGTGTCCCTTAACAGATTTGATACTCAAGTCGACTAGGATAAATGTGGAGCCTCAGAGGTTTTACAGGTAAAAATAGTCAAATTCAGCATAGGATCAAGTATTAATAGTTCCTAGTAACCAACTTGGGACATCATTATAAGAGTGTGTGTTTCTTTGTCCAGTGCTGCTTATGTGACATGAAATAGAACTGAAACCTTTCTAAAGGAGGGATAATAGATATGGGGGTTAAATTTTAGAACAGAGTTAGAATTTGGACAAATGTTTCTTCATACTTGAGTTTCTTATCATCTAAGAGTTCAAATGGAAGAACAGAAGAAGAGAAGAAATAGTATTCTCTTGACTATATGTTATCCCCAGGGAAGCAATCATAGGCTGACCCTAATCAATCATATACATCAAAAGTGTAAATTCTTCTTCATATACCATCTGGAAGAAGACCTTACTGTCACAGTACGGCTTCTTCTCCAGGAAAATGCAGTTCACAATGTACTTTTTTTTTTTCCCTGAACAGCTTAGTCAGAATTTTATCCCCTAAGTACAAAGTCCTTTAAAAATTACATTTTATAAGAATCTGACATACTTAATGTTCACTGCATTCCAAAGTCAGACACCCATTTTTACAGTGCTTGATAAATGCATACTAAAGACATCCAACTGTGGACCCCCATAATTTCCAATTTTCAAAATCGTTATCTGTGTTTTGACATTAGCTATTTCCTTTGCCTCATTTAATTAATGATGACTGGCTTTTATATTCTCTCTCTCTCTCTCTCAAGTGAAACACAGCTTGCTTTTGATGGAAAATATTTGTGAATTATCATTCTGTTATTGTAAGAATTTTCCTTAAGATAAAATATAACCCTAGATAAAAATGTCTACAGTTGTTCAGCAATTTGCAGTCCCATGATAGTACATGAAAAGAAATACAATCAAGTCGATAGCTAAAAAAAAAAAAAAAAGGATCATACGGGGAATGAATGACTAAATGGTATCAAAACTAGGAGGATTAAATGAAAGCTGGGAAAGAGTAAAAAGGTATTCTTGTTATATAGAAAAAGAAAAGATATCTGGCAATTTGGGGGAATGTATCAGCATCCTAATGTAGCACTTAGATGGAGAGTTTGTGATCGGGTCAGGGTAGAAGGAATATTTATCTGAAAAAGCTTAGGTAGAAAGTGATCCCAAATTGCTGTCATTTGAACAGAGTGATTTCTGGAAATGACTCAAGTAGAAATAAGAGAAATAATTGATGTTTGTCGATCTGGATGGTAGATATTAGGGTCAAACAAAAGCCAAGCAAAAGTTTTAGGTCCCAGATGTTAAAGATATACAAGTCTCGGAGTTTCCTTGTTACCTTGCTTGGTGCCTACTGTAGGGCACCCAGAACAAAATAAAGAGATTGCACATTGCTGCACAATGGAGGAGACATGCATTCTTGCATTCATTCATTTGCCACGTGGTTATTGAAAGTCTACGATATGTCAAACACATTTATAGGTACTGGGAACACAGAGGTCAGCAAAAGTTCTCTTCAAGCCTAACTCTGAATGGATGGAGACTGCAATAAATAAGATGAATCAATGAAACACATAGTATTTTGATGCCAATAAGTGCTTTTAAAAATCACAAAAAGAAAACATTGTCTTGGGATCGAAATTTTAGATAGAATCGTTAGGAGAGGTATCACTCAGAAGATGGCATTTCGGTAAAGAGAAATGTAAGGGAGAAAACCCATCTGGATATCTGGAAAATGAGCATTCCAGCAGAGGGAACAGCAATTTTGAGAAACCAGAGGAGGATACTGTGTTTGAAGCAGAGGGAGCAAAGAAGAGTGTACTAGAAGATGAGTTCAGAGATGATGTACAGATGGCAAAGCGTAGAGTGGGGAGGAGACCATGTAGCGTCTCATACTTCATTGGAAAGACTTATCACTTTTATTCTGAGTGAAAAATAAAGCCATCAGAAACTTCTGAGCAGAAGACAGAAACAATGTAATTTATAATTTAATAGTATCATGTTGGCTGCTCTTTTAAGATTAGATTTAGTGAGAGGAAGAGGAAGGTCTTCTAAGGAAGACCACATAGGAGAATATTGAAGTAATCCACATGAAGAAGAAAATGAGTTTGGGAAAGGATGATCGTAGTAGACATAGTGAAAGTGGTCATCGTCTGGATAATTTTTGAAGATAGAGATGACTGGATTTAAATCTCAGGGTAGCAAGTCTTTTTTGCTGGGCCACTTTAACTTTTTGAATACAACGAACAAAGAAATTTGGAGAAAATGAGAAATTTTGTAACCATAAATTATAAGGTAGACAATGGATCAAAATGTTATAGAAAACTGTGAAAGCATATACTATAGCAAAACTTTGCCATAGTTACTGCAACTAGAATTGGATAGAGTATAACATAGTGATTAAGAGTGTGGGCTGCATAAATAGATATATATTGGTTAAAATCTTAGCGATGGCAATTATTAGCCATGTGACCTTAAGGACATTGCTTAAAACGTTCCCTTACTTTAGCTGCAAAAGAAGGTGATAATATCAATATTACAGTATTTTTCTGAATGTTACATGATCTGAGTTTCTTATTGTAATGTGTGGAGTATAATGAATGGTTACTAAATATTACCTATTCATACTACTCTCTTATTATGATAACTATTATCCATTCCTTTGAGCTTTCCCTGGCTTCAGAAACTTGCTGTGTTTGGTGGTAATATATGACCTTAAAGGGCTTAGATTAAAATAGGAAAACACTAGACTTGAAGTTAAAAACCTAAGTTCAAATGTGGTAGTCATTTACCCAGACTTATGGTTTGTAGATAGTAAGGCTAATTTGGATTTTATGACTTCAATTCAATGTTTTCCTCTATTATGCTATAATTTTACAGCAACATGGATTGTATTATACCCAACAAGAGTCCAAAACCCTACATAAGTAGGTGATTCTATCATAAGACTACCAGTGGAGTTTATTCTCCACTGGTCAGGGATCTTTGGATCTGACAAAAGCAATCAGCTTCACTTTTTGGCACAGAGTTGGCATGTTTGAATCAAGTTGGCATATCTTCAAAGAGCCACACTGGGGGCTCAGAAACTGTCAAATGAAAGACCATTTGGGACTTATCAATATTGACTTTGTATCCCTCAAATTATGCTGAAGTTACCAGGGTTATTTATTGGGGCAGGATTCTAGAAATAACATTCATTACCAAATCTTGGAATTTTCCTTTGACCACAGACTTCTACAGAAAATCACTTTTTCCCTCATATGATTAATCCAGTTGGAATTAGTGATGGGAGACCAAGTGAGGTAAAGGCTAATTCGAACATATACATTAAGGGAACTTCTTAACCAAGTTTTATAACTCCCTCTACAACACTAAAGTAACCGAAGGTCAGAAAACATATCTTACAGTGATTGCAGAATAGGATTTTGGAATCTACCTGATCGTAGAACATGCTTCTAACGTTTTGTTCAAAGGTATGGTACATTGACCAGACAGAATAATACCCAACTCTGCAAGATATTCTTTATTTTTTAATGAATGAATAAGTTTGCTTTTAAATATTCACATGGCTTTTGATACACTGAATTGCAAAAAAACGTATCTTCTGTACCAGAACATATTCTCTCTATACATGTATACACACAATGAGGGTTTTCAAAACAAAACAAAATGAATTTTCAGTTTCGTAAAATTATTTACCATTATGAGGCACTTGTTTTTAATTTGTGAGTTTCTACAATGTAGAGAGCTATGATAAATTATTTTCAATTCTCTCTGTTGAAATAGGAACAGGATTCCAATGGTATTGTTGAAAAACAGAACCTCTCATGAGAAAAAGCATTCCCATGTGTTCCTGTGCAGCATTTCCAGGAAAGAAGGAAGCTATTAAGAGATAACACTTGTATACTACTCATGCTCAGCTTGTTATCCAGAAGCCAGGACATTGCTGGAACAGACTGGCACCTCAGTAGGTTTTGTGCATATGTAGCCATCAATTAGCAGAAGAAATTAATTTTGTTAATCAAAAATTAAATATTTGTTGCATGGCATCACTGCAAATAAAGATGGTGAACTCTAAAATAATATTACATTATGGATCATACTAGTTACTTTAGGCATTCCCAACTTATGTTAAAATCTAAGTAACTGAAAGAAAGATTAGCGTAAATCAAGAAATGTATTTTCATGGTCAAATAATTGAGCAATGAAAATTAGGTAAAAGAGATTTCTCCATCGTTAGAATGGCATCGAGATAATCATTTAAACTTAAAATAACAACAAAAGATTATATACCACAATATTTTCTGAACTTTCTTCCTCTGTAACTCCTTTTCTGTGAAATGTTAATAGATTATTTCTTTAAGTAAAAAAAAAGGTCTCTGAGGTCAAATAAATATTGCAGCGTAAATGTGAACATATCAAGATATTCTTTCAACTGAAAACAACTTAATGACCATCTTTTTCATCTCATCCTACAAATGAGAAAACAGAGATCTGCCTCTTGTTAGCTAGCTAACAAGATCCAGGCAGATCTTGGTAGATTCTGAAACACAACGTGGAGCTCATGTAGTCAGAACGTGGTACCACAAAATAAAAGCATATAAATGGATGTCCAAAAACTACTTTCCAATGAACTTACAATCATCCCATTATGTTTAAAAATTGAATAAAGGAAATAATGAATGGTGGGTGCATAGATAGATTTTGTATATGTGAATTTTAACAGGTAGATCTTCCTAAAGAGAGCTTACTATTATTGTTACCTGATTATAGAAATAATTGCAAAAAATAGTCACTGCTGAGATTTTATTAGTTTTATACCATGATAAGTACATTACAAGTGCTTTATGACATAAGCAGTGTGTTTATCCATTTTTACAAATTAGAGAACAGAAAAAAAGTTAAGCACTTTGGTAAAATCTCATACTTAGAAAGCCACGGAGCTGAGGCTCAAACCCAATGCTCTTTCCCTCTCTGTATTGCCTCCTTTAGTAAAACAATATGATGTTGAGTTCATTCATTTAGATTGTCCTCTAAAGTATAGTTCTAGGAATTGAAATATACATTACAAAGGGTAGAAGAAACATCTCCTCTAAGCTCAGAAACTTCCCAGAAGCACAAAGCTAGAATGTGGCTTGCCTCTGCTACCCATCTTTCTCAATCTTTTCTCATGGTTAAGGGACAGGTGAAATTGTTCTAGACATGGGGTATATTGAGGGGCAAAAGACAGACACTGGATTCATAAGAAACTGGTCTTGTGTCTGCTTTCGCGATCCCCTGTAGAATCTTTTGTGTAAAAATCCATTCCTGCATTTTACCTTTATAACCACTGTCAGGATGGGTCATTAATTCTGTTTCAGTTGCTTACATGCAGACCCCGTCAAATAAGCCTCTTTCTAATTAGGAGAGTTGTTTTTCCATTATTAATTCAGATCTGAAAAATATAAAATACTATCCAAACTATGTGTAGGAAAAAATGCTTAAATTATAAGAATTTGTTTAGTGTGTGATTAAGAAGTTGTTAACACTTATGTCATGGCAAAGCAGAAAGACCTCTAGATTGGGAATCTTGAGAGATTGGTTTTAGTTATTTTGTCACTAAAAGTTAGAATGGACTTGAATAAAATCACCTACACATCCTTAGTCCTATAGTCTCTGAGAGATCAGGTTCTTGAATGAGACTGCTTGGCTTTTAAATTCCATCTCATAATAAAAATAAAGAGAGCATCTATCTCATAAAGTTGTTATACAGGTTAAATGAATTAATACATGAAGATCTCTTAGAACAGACAACAGAGTCTGGTGGATATTAAGTACCTGATAAATACCATTATTATTTTATATCCATTCAACTAATTTAATTGAGCACATACTATGTGCTAGACACTGAGCAAGCAGCTGGAAATAGTGAAAAAAAAGAAGACAAGGTCTCAACCTCCTGCAGTAACTTAGTATATAACATGTAAACAGATATAGTCATCATTATATTCAATGTGAAATAAATATTAGTAAAAGTCTCTCATGAGACATAGTTGAGACAAGAACACAACTTATCCTTAATATTTTAAACAGATTTTCATGACAGAATAGAATTTTAACTGATGAAGAGTGGCCAATGGGAAGAAAGGTTTTGAGTGAAGACTGAATAAGCAGCAGGCACTACTTCATGAAGCAGGAAGGTGCATGTTATGTGTAAGTAACTGAGGTGGTTGGTATTGCTGGTAGAGGACACATGATGAATGGTAAAGATAAGCTTGGAGATGTAGGCAACGGCTAGATACAAATAGACATCTTGTCGTACTAAAAAGTATTCCCATTATCTTCAGGATATAAAGAACCATTAAAAGGATTTAAATAGAGAGAATAAATGATCAGATTTGTATATTAACCAGCTCACTCTGAGTGCACTGGGTTCCCAATTGAATGAAGAAAACAAGGAAAAGAGCATACGGCTAAAAGGGAAGAAAAAGAAAGATGAGAAAATTATAGCCTCAGTTTACTTAATTAAATTTGCTGGTATATACACTCAGACTGCACCTCCTATCAGAAAAAAAACAAACCTGTAAAGCAGTAATCCCCAGCGTTTTTGGTACCAGGGACCATTTTCATGGAAGACAATTTTTCCATGCACTGGGGGCGGGGCTGGACAGGGATGATTTCAACCACATTACATTTATTGTGCACTTTATTTCCATTATTATTACATTGTAATATATAATGAAATAATTATACAACTCACCATAGGTTGGGGACCCCTGCTGTAGAGCACAAGAAGTGAAAATTTCCTTCTAGACACTGGATTCCCTGAGACAGTTTGATGATAAATAGTGTTGCTTTATATCCTTCTGCATTTTATAGTGCAAAGTCTCAGACAGTATTGTATTTTCCCTACCAATGAAAAGAGAAAGTTATACAGTGTTAGGATCTTTATATGCAAACTTTAATGACTGCAAAGATGTTTTCTGGATGATCAATGCATAACAGAGAATGACAATAGCACTGCTCTTTAAATATACATTGTTAACTGTATACATAAGTGGTAGATTGAATGGACTGCCATACTACTGAATTCCTTTTAGTCTAATATAAGTGACAAAAACTTATTCACACTTCATCTTTTTATTTGTAGCTCTAACACATTATTTCATGTTCCACAATGAAGGTCAGCTTCTAACAAAGGTTTTATTTTTATTACATGCTATCCCTCAATGATCCCATGTAACACCAATCGAATCACAGAAATCCAGTGAGCTATAAAGAGTCTTCGAGTGCTTCCTAGTGCATCTCCTTCCTGGTGGAGAAGAGCAACTTATGGCTCAGAGGGGTTTAGTGACTGGCCTAAGGTGGTAAAGCAGGAGAAAAGCAGGGGAGGACACATTCTTATGTTATTATTTTTTCCTCTACACCAGGCTCTCATTATATTTATATTTATTTATTTACTTAATATTTATTTATTCTAGTCCCTTCTAATTAGTCATTTCTGATATTTTTAGCACATAAAATGGGATGATAGAAAGCATATAGGAGGTCACACAGAGAAACTCCTCTCATTATCTCTGAATGCAGAAACTGACTGCAGGACTTAGAAGGCTAGACCCGCAGCCTGGCCATGAAATGCATGTTGCTAAACTAAATCAGCTTAGCTCTCAGCTTGGCTCATTCCTTTCACATATGTTTTCCTTTAAACTTTAATTTTTCACATCTGAAATACGTAATGGACTTTTTCATTTGTTGACTAACACATTCGTAACAGTACATTTTTTGCATAAAACATAAACCACCTGCAATGCATAATAACCACCAACAAAGTGCACTGTCTGAAGAATTGAATAAATGTGTCTTGATACATTCTGTGCATTCTCTAGCGCTTCACCCCACGACACTGAGAAAATGTGTGGAAGAAGCCAAGTTCAATAAAGAGTTACTGAACTATCATGGAATGTTGAAATTTTCTATCCTGAGAAATGTACATTTCTATTCAGCAACTTGGAAGCAGAAAACCACACAAAACACATACTGAGAGGAACTAGGTTGGATACCAGGTCATTAACACTAAGAAGGAAACAGTAGGAGAAGGCAAAAATCCAGCTATAGGATTTTTTGCGGAAAAAGCTATTAAATTGGAGGAAAATAATAGCCACAGGTTTAGTGAAAAACTTCTAGTGATGTGTATGCATAGTTTTCATTGGCTTCTAGGGATAGAAAAGCTGCTGAAGATAGTTTCCTAGAGTGCTCTGTTGTCAAAGAAAATGAGAATTCATTCAGTCTTAGTTGGAAAGAGTGTAGTGATCTAATAGAGATGCTGGCCATGGACATTGGAGTGGGGAGTGATGACATTCGGTCCTTGTATTTGATGAGCCTAACTATGGTACAGTCTACCCATGTATAGTGAAACACAGATATCCCACAATACTACATACTTTCCTAAAATGTATGTGGTCAGTTAATGGCAGATACTGACTGAGAAGACAGGAAATACAGTCTTCCTCATGGAAGTGAGATGGATCTACAACCCACAATTAGTTCAGAGGTCGAGGTTGATGAAGTCACACATTCACTGAAAGGGAATAAAAATATTCATTACTCACATAATGAGGCTTTCTAGGGATAGCATGCCAGGTTCCTAAGCAGGTCCAAAGGCTTGAAAAAGGAAGACTCTCTTGCTTTGGATTCTATTGTGATTAGGTGGCGGGGCTAGAGTAAGGTTTCTCATGAACCAGCCAAGGATTGCATGGTATATTAGTGGTTTTTTGTTTGTTCCTTTGTTGGTTTTAGGGTGCTGTAAGAAGTTACCATAAAGGAGGTGACTTAAAACACCAGAAGCATTTTCTCTCACAATTACGGAGTCTGAAAACATACTGTTAGTGGATTTGGTTCATTGTGTAGGCTCTGAGAGAAAATCTGTCCCATGCCTTTCTCCTAGGTTCTTCTGGTGGTTACTGGGAATCTTCAACATTGCTTGACTAGAAGCTGCATGACTCCAAACTTTGCCTCCATCATCACGTGGCTTTCTTACCTGGGTGTTTCTGTGTGTCTTTTCCTCTCCTTATAAAGACAACAGTGATATTGGATTAAGAGCCCATCCTAATCTGCTATGACTACATTTTAATTTAGCTAATTACCTCTGCAAACAGCCTATTTCCCAATAAGTTCACATTCTGAGGTTCCAAATAGACATGAATTTTGAAAGAACACTATCCAACTCAGTATCTATGGTTAGAAGTTGCTTCTGGTGTCAAACAAGGGAACTCACAGGAAGTATTTCTGACTTTTCCAGATGTAGGGCAAGAAGGAAAGAAGGAGAGGTGGGAATTTGAGAGCTTTTAACAGTCAAATATCAAACATACAGTCAGACTCTTCACCGTAAAATTTCTTGTTATCTCAGTAAGTTTCACTCTTTACTGAATTAACTAGGTTTCTCAGTAAGAAGGGTGACACTGAAATTTATCTTTCAAATTTGAACACTTATGATGGTGAAAGAGGGATGTTAAAATGATTAAAGATGTTGACTTATCTATAAAAGCTGTCTACCATTTTGTCCTAGGCAAATAGTTCATCTGTTCAATCTGCCCAGTAATAAAGAATAAAGAATTAGGAAATACTCAGAGATGTTTTTCAGACAAATATATTAATATTACATAATTTAAAGAATTCTTTCTCCATAAAACTGGGAATATGATGAGGAGAGAGATTTAAACATAGGAATGGCAGAAACCAAGCAGAACCCCCTAGAAAAGCCTTTGGGATAGTAAGAAAGAATGCAGTTACAAGAATTGGGATTTGAGATAAGGGACTGGGCTAAGAAATATAGCTCGAACCCATTTAATTTAACCTAGGCAGTAACTTACACTAGAGCCAGAAGCAATGATGAATTAATGATAGGTTCCTTGACTTGTATAATAGAGTAAGTTTGAACAAATTTCAGATGTTAGGACAGCTATGAAACAGTGAGGGCTATTGGACCATGGGGCTGTTGAGATCTAATATCCACTTTATACAAGTGTTCTGTAAATCCTCCTTCTTTGCTATCTTAAAATGAAATGCGTAATGTTATCTACTTCATGCATATAATAATAATTAGAAATAAGTATAGCCATATAACTGTAATAAAAGGAGAAATAAAAGAAAAGCAATTTGAAATAAAATATATGGATATATGCATAGCTAAAGTCTTCCATAGTAGAAAACATAATAGAACACTCAAATGCCTTCACCAAGATATAGAGTTGCTATGGGTGAGACAGCTGCAATGAAGCTCATGGTGATGGGCCCTTTAAAAACTTGTGTGAAGTGGCCCTCTGGCATGCAATTGTCTGAAATGATGACCAACTATTGGTAAAGGTCTGAACAAAATAGAATATAGTCTTCCCTTTGTTTATATAGTAGTTTCATTCCTGGAAAAGTCCATGCATATTTAAAGCTTGCACAAATATTTTAATTTACATGTAAAACAGGATTAGATCGCAGGTTTAGATTATTACAAACAGATTTTCTTCGCTAGTATGAGTGTCAGGTGGTACCCAGCATTAATTGTGACAACCAAAAAAGTCCCTAATAAATATGTAAAATAACTCTGGGACACATTAAAATAGATAATATCAAATTTTCAGATTTAGAGAAAATGTAGTTCTTCCTGTATAGTAGATGGTTACTTGAAATTTTCAATGTTTAATTTTGAAAACTGTCAATTAAAGACAATTTTAACAGGTTCTGTCAGTCATTGAAATTAAAATGCCTTCAGTTTCCTAACTTATTAATAGTAGATTTATTTAATGCTGTGAAAACACTTCATCCAGCTGCTAAAGGGAGACTAATATCTGTTGGGATTTACTTCTTTTAATCAAATAGAGATTAGGGTCATTCCGTAAATATTGATGTAGGTAAGACTGTGCTGACGCAAATAACTTGGGATGGTGAAACGGAAGCAAATTTTTGACCACATATTTATGAAACTGGTGATCAGAAGCAATATACACAAGCTTTATTTTGTAAAGGGATTGGAAATGCAGTTCATGTTGGTGAAATCCTATGTCCAGGAACTGGGCCATTGAGAGTTTATATATATATATGTGTATATATATATATATTTTTTTTTTAAGTATAATTTGATTGATAGTTTGAACAATGTTAAGAGAACTACAATGTCTGGAACCAGAAAGTTCTCTGTACTGAACAGACACCGTCAACTACAAGCATACCTCTTTTTGTTGCACTTTACTTTTTGGGCTTTGCAGATTTTGCAACTTTTACAAATTGACGGTTTGTAGCAACCTTGTGTCAAGCAAGTCTATTGGTGACAATTTTTCAGTAGTATGTGCTTACTTCCTCTGACTGTGTCACATTTTGATAATTCTCATAATATTTCAAATTTTTTCATTACTATTTTATCTGTTATTGTGATCTATGATCAGTTATCTTTGATGTCGTTATTGTAATTCTTTTGTGGTGCCATGAACTGCACCCACATAAGATAATGAACTTAATGGATCAGTGTTGTGTATATTCTGACTGTTCCACCGATGGGCCATTCCCTCATCTCTCTCCTTCTCCTTGGGCTTACTTATTTCCTGAGGCTCAACAATATTGAAATTAGGCCAATTAGTAACCTTATACTGCTTCTAAGTGTTCAAGTGAAAGGAGGAGTTGCATGTCTCTCACTTTAAATCAAAAGCTGCAAATGATAAAGCTTAGTGAAGAAGGCATGTTGAAAGCAGAGTTAGACCAAAGGCTAGGCCTCTTGCGCCGAACAGCCAAGTTGTGAATACAAAGGAAGACTTATTGAAGGAAATTAAAAATGCCACTCCAGTGAACACACAAATGATAAGAAAGTAAAACAGCCTTATTGCTGATATGAAAAGGAGTTTTTGTAGTGTGATTAGAAGATTAAACCAGAAACAACATTCCTTTAAGCCAAAGCCTAATCCAGAAAAGGCCCTAACTCTCTTTAATTCTGTGAAGGCTGAGAGAGGTGAGGAAATTGCAGAAGGAAAGTCTAAAGCTAGCAAAGGTTGGTTCATGAAGTTTAAGGAAAGAAGTTGTCTCCACAACATGAAAGTCAAGATGAACCACCAAGTACTGATGGAGAAGCTGCAGCAAGTTATCCAGAAGGTCTAGCTCAGATAATTGATGAAGGTGGATACACCAAACAACAGATTTTCAATGTGGACAAAACAGCTTTCCATCAGAGAAAGATGCCATCGAAGACTTTCAAGCTTCAAGGCTTCAGAGCTTCAAAGGACAATCTGATTCTCTTTTTAGGGGTTAATGTAGCTGGTGACTTTAAGTCAAAGCCAATGCCCATTTTCCCATTTCAAAAATCCTAGGACCTATAAGAATTATGACAAATCTACTCTGTCTGTGCTCTATAAAGGAAACAACAAAGCCTGGAGTACAGTACTTCTGTTTAAAATGTGATTTACTGAATATTCTAAGCTCACTGTTGAGACCTAATGATCAGAAAAAAGATTTCTTTCAAAATATCACTGTTTATTAACAATGCACCTAGTCAACCAAGAGCTCTGATGGGGATATACAATGAGATTAATGTTGTTTTCATGCCTGCTAACACAACATCCATTCTGCAGCCCATGGATCAAGGAGTCATTTCAACTTTCAAGTCTTATTATTTAAGGAATAACTTTTATAAGACTATCGCTGCTATAGATAGTGAGTTCTCTGATGGAGCAAAGTAAATTAGAAACCTTCTGGAAAGGATTCAGCGTTCTATATGACATAAAGAAAATTTGTGATTCATGGGAGGGGATCAAACATTAATATTCTGATTTCAGCATTAATATTCTAAGAAGAAGTTGATTCCAACTGTCAGGAATGACTTTGAGGGCTTCAAGACTGCAGGGGAGGAAGTAACTGCAGATGTGGTAGAAATAACAAGAGAACTCGAATTAGAAGCAAAGCCTGAAGATGTGATTGAGTTGCTGCAATCTCATGATAAAACTTGAATGGATGAGGAGCTGCTTTGTACAGATGTTGAGAGAAAGTGGTTTTTTGAGATGTAACCTACTCCTGGTGAAGATACTGTAAACGTTGTTGAAAGGACAACAAAGGATTTAGAATATTACATAAACTTAGTTGATAAAACAGCTGCAGGGTTTGAGAAACTTGACTCCAATTTTGTAAGAAGTTCTACTTTGGGTAAAATTCTATCAAATAGCATCACAGACTATAGAGAAGTCTTCTGTGAAAGGAAGAGTCATTCAATGTGGCAACATTCATTGTCCTATTTTAAAAAATTGCCAGTGGCACTTCAACCTTCAGCAATCACCACCCCATCAGTCAGCAGCCATCAGCATCCAGGCAAGACCTTCCACCAACAAAAAGATCACAACTTGCTATAGGCTCAGATGATTGTTAGCAATTGTTAAAAACAAAGTGTTTTTTAATTTAGGTATGTACAATTTTTAGCCATAATGCTATTGCACACTTAAGAGACTGTCGTGTAGTGTAAATATAACTTTTATATGCATGAGGAAACCAGAACATTTGTGAAACTCCCTTTATTGGAACATTTGCTTTTTAGCGGTGATCTGCAACTGGGCCTGTAATGTCTCTGAAATATGCCTATATTAAATTTATTGTAGGTTCCATACTTTAAGAAGATAGACTAAAAAATACTTTTAAAAGAGCAGCAATATGATAAAAATTTTAAAATATATGCTTGTGGTTGTCTTTGTGTACATGCATATGAATTTTTTGTGTATGTAGACAGCTAATCCTTAAAAACACTCATATTTTCCATTCTTGTATTCACAATATATATATATTTTACTATGTATATATTGAATTATATTTTCAAGTGCAAATTTCAATTAATGTTGTTTTTAAAATTGTGGTGAAAACATGTAATATGAATTCTGCCCTCTTAAATGTTTAAGTGTACTATATGGTACTGTTAACTACATGCACATTGTTATACTGCAGATATCTAGAACTTTTTCATCTTTTTTGACTGAGACTCTATACCCACTGAACAGCACCTCCCCATTTACCCTTTATCCCCAGCTCCTAGTAACCATCATTCTACTTTCTGCTTCTATGAGTTCAACTACTTTACACACCTCATATAAGGGGAATCATGTGGTATTTGTCCTTCCATGACTGGCTTATTTCATTTAGCATAATGTCCTCAAGATTCATTTGTGTAGTAGTGGCTGGCAAGATTTTCCTCTTTTATAAGGCTAAAGAATATTCCATTATATGTGTATGCCACAAACTCTTTCCTTCGTTCTCAGTAATCTCCAACCTGTGCCATGTCCTGTCAGTGCTTAGATTCAGGCAAGAGAAAAACCAGTCTTTGGGGAAGCTACTCAAAAAGTATAAACATTGGGCACATGATTTAGTCTTTTCTCTTCCTGCCCAGGGAGAAGCTGGGACCTGGGAGTTTCCTCTGAGTCCCATTGCTCTAAGATTGGGGGAAGGACTGTGGTGAGTGAGTGCCATGCATTTTCTTACCAACTTTTACATGGCTGGTTTTCTGTTCATCTGGATTAGAGAAGCTTAACTATTTTCTGAATTTCTCAACAAAAGGAATTGGTCCTCATATTGTAGAATCGGTGTCTCCCTGGGGGGAAGGAGCACCTGGGACTTCCTATTCTGCCATCTTGCTGATATTGCTCACTCTTACATTCCCATTCTCACAATGAATCTGACATCGAATTAAAGCACAGTCCTGCAGTGAAAAGGAAAACACTCATATTTACCTGTTTCTCAAAGTACATAAAAAATATCTAATTTCAAGGCCATTTCTTCTTAAAAATCCCTTTGCTGGCCACCTCTCTAGCTGATGCTACTCTCACCAGAGGTCTGTAGTCTCCCTATTTCTAAATCTCTTACCCTCAATTTCCACAAAAAAATGTTCTCAACGCTCAGCAGTTGTGGCTTTTTTCATATGTGTCTCCCTTCCCTTTTCACTCCAGCTACCTTTAGGTTTACTGCATATTGATTATTGCACAGAAGCTCCATGAGCAAAGAGTAAAAAGGATCAGGATCCATGAGCAAGTACCCTCCATGCTTAGGAACTGTGGGACGTGGAGTCTGAGATTAATGTAGAAAAAGGAGGCTGTACCTTCTCCTGTGTAGCAACGGTTTAATCTCTATTGCTTCTGTGCTGCTTGGTTTATTTTCTTTCCTTCATTCTCTCTTTATCCTACCATTCTCTTTTACATCTTTTCTTTTTCCTTCATTCCATCCATCCTTCTTTTTTCTCATCTTTCTCTATCATATCCTCCCATCTCAGATTTTTTTGGAAGTCAGGCAGAATACTAATTAATGAAAAATATAACTCCTTTATGTTATTTATTTTTCCATATAATATATTTCATTTATTTTTGTCACTGTATGGGTTATTATTATTTTTAACTCCTATTTTACAGGTGATTTAGTTAAGATTACAAAGCCAGGGAATGCAAAATAAACTCAAACCAGATTTTATTACAACTCACCTACTCTTTTCACTATATTATGGTGTTAAATTAGTTCTCAGTAAAGAAATGAAGAAATTATCTCATATTATGGCTCATAACATATAAGCTTTAGTAATTTCTACTTTATGGCTTTCTGTGAGACGTAAGAGAAGAAATCTATGTAAGGTGGTATTATATCCAATACATCCTAACAGCTCAATATATAATATTATTTAAAGCAATACAGGAGGAGAATAGTTAGAGAAGGACTATGTCATTCTCAGAGAAGAGAACAGTAGGAATTTATTACATGTTTAGAAGCTATCATATTGAAAACTTTCTTAGAGAACAAAATTTTACATAATGCTTATATTTTCAAAAATCTCTTTTGGTATTTTTTATATTTCTTTATTTAATACTGCAATTTTAATTTCAGGATAGATCATTATGATTGGGTAGATATTTCTTTCTCTATATATATGTGTTTTTGTTTGTTATTAAGCTGTAACATACACACACATAGGTAGATTTTACTTTGTGAGATCCAGGGTCATCACACTCATTATTAAAACAACTCTTGGCCAAGAGGTATATAGAATTTTTAGCATCTTTATTAAATAGACTCAAGCTTCTTACATTTTATATTATTCTGCCATATTTTTGGAGTATTTATGTGATTTTATCATTTTTTATAGTTGTTGTGTCTTCTTAGAACAGCCCCTCTGTACTTCAACCTTCTGTGTACTCTCAGATGCGGTGGCTTGGAAATCTGATAATCATTTGACTGGAATGTGTTTGTAAATTACAGATAAATTGGCTCTTAGCAAGGGCTTAAGGGTCTGTTCTGTGTTGTAAAAGTGAATAAATTCAGTGAAGGCCCTTTCTATCACTCAGAAACCTTTTCTACCTTAATCTAAGTTTTTCACCACATTCTAGAGAAATGAGGTTGCCCCGAATCTCTGTACACGATCCATATCTGTTTACAAGTCTGTGTTGACATTTAGCCACTGTCTGTTCTGTACACGAGCTTTGCTTTTTCCATAAACTCTGTAAGGTCTGTATTGGATTTTCTATATTAGCATTCCAAATTTGTGTCTGCACACCTTATATGCAGTGTTGCTGGGAATTAAACTTGCTTGAGTATTGGGACAAAAGCCAAAGCAGTCATAAGATGTGACTGAAGCACAGGATGCATGTCTTGGCAGTAAGTGGTTCTTCTCTTGCCTGCTTTGGCAGGTGCTCAGCAACCCACTTCAACTCACACATCAATCTTTAAATGATAAATCCTTCGGTAATTATCAAAAGTCATTGCTGGTGTAATTTTCAGAGGGAGAATTATGCCTCAGTGGCTTGAAGTTACCATATTGGCATATTTGGTGATCAAAGGACTGTATCTACATTGTTATTGTCTTCAGACTCATTCTTTCTCCTTTCTGTTTCATTGTCTTGCACCTGTATGCCATTTCCTTTAGTCAGAGAAATTTTGCTGCCTTAGGTACAAGATCTCCCAATAATAAAGAAATATTCTGATTGCCTTTTGTCATTGTCCTTTTAAGAGTTCACTTTATCTTTAACTTCTGTGACTATCTCTCCTGGAAAGTCACAGTATGAAGTGGTAGCTAGACAAAGGCATATTTAGGAATTTCTGGGATGCATGCCCAAAATAACATCAAAAATCATGATCATGTAGTGGTAACATTCATCAGATGTTGGGCAGGTGGAAGGGGGAGAAGAGGATGGATATATTCACACCTAATGGGTGCAGTGCGCACTGTCTGGGGAAGGCTGACTTGGGTGGGGCAAAGGCAATATGTGTAACCCAAATATGTGTACTCCTGTAATATGCTGAAATTAAAAAAATAAAAAAAATTAAAAATCATGATCAAAAGTGGATATGTGGTGAAGTTCATGAAAGTAGCTTCAAGCTTCTTACTTACAAAGTCCCTGACAAAACCCAACAGTGTACTACTATTTTGCATTATTTTATTTAAAGACCCTCAAGTTGGAATAAACTGTAATTGTCACAAGATCCAATCCCCATCATTTAGAAGAATATTGCCCATGAAGACCCTTAATGACTTCTTTTTCTCTTTTTTTTTTCTTCTTCCTTTCAACTCACCATTCCTGTAATCCTTCTTTATTTTTTTCTCCCTCAGTTTTTCTTTATTTTTAATCTCTTGCCTCTTTCTGATCGTTTTCTGTCTCATGATAATATGGGAATTTCTTAATTCAACTCACATGATTACAAACAGTGTATTTATCATTTGGCTAAAAATATCCAACCTTTGGAAGACTAGCACTCATTTTCACTTTGGTTCTTTTCTCATGAACACAATTTGCACACTTGGATTTTCACCTATATCAGAGCTACACACAATCACATCTCCAACTGGGATTACAAATGAGTTTTCAAAAAGGAACCCACAATATTTGTACCTGTTAAAATATTTTGTGAGATCAGCAGGATGTAAGAAGAAAGCTCTGTTGAAGTTCCTGAGAGTTAGTCCACCAGTAACTATTCTTACCTTTTTCTTTGAGGTAAGAGAGGAATGTGCTATACAATTTTATATTCCAATCTAGTTGGCCACAGTAAAATGAAATAGAATTATTATTTTTTATTAAACTATATTCTAATATATGTATTCTTTGGCCATAATAAAACAATATCAGCATAAATTATCAAATAGAATCTTGTCAAGTAATTCACAGCACATTCATGAGAAAATATTTAGGTACCTTCTGTAAATTGGGACCTTAATGGATTAAACATGGATGTATCTATCATGGAAATTTGAATGATTAAAATGAAGCCATTAACGCAAAATAATTTGATGTGCCAATTGAATCGTTTTAGTACCTTGTTGATCATCAGTAATCACCTGGCCAATTTTTTTCTTTTAATACAGATTTATGTGCCCTAGGTCAGACCTATGGAATTACAACCTCCGTAGTTGCAGACATAGGAATTATACTTTCATAAATACTGAGACATACTTCTGGTAATCAAAAAGATGGGAGAATTACTGGTAAAAGTGTATCTGGGCTTTTAGAGAAAAAAGAAATAGCTGTATATTTGTATGGTCATGAAGGAAGAAATATTTGGCTAGTGAAGGTTTAGTAGTGCCTGGCTAACCAGAGTATTCAGAGGGGAATTCTTAGCAGGAGAAATAAGAAAAAGTATATCAAAGTGGAAAAGTAAAAGTGATCAGAGAATAGTAAAGAGATTAGATTAACAGAAATTAGTGATACTTGGTAAGAAGCAGAAGAAAAAGCTAGCATTTTAGGTAAAGTCTAGATTGTGGATAACTTGGAGGCCAGAAAAAGAAAAAAAAAATGAAGAGTTTAATTAGTCAGATGTCATTGCATGCTTCACAGAAGGGTTACTATTATGGAAGAAGCATTTCAGACAGATTTATGTCTTATTAAGAGTAGAGAGGCTGAGTTGGAGAGGAACTGATATTGAAATCAGAGTCCAGATAATGGGCCTATCCAGGTTAAAGCAGTAAAAATCTAAATTGTATTTCTATATCAGAACTAAGTAATTTTAATTTTGATCCTTCTATGACCTTTGTATATGATTCCCCATATTATGGTGATATGTATAAACTTATAATGATACATTCCTAAAAATATAACCAAACCAAACATGAAAGTGCCATGCATAAAATGTACCAAGAGAAGGTTTCTTGTTTGCTCTATCAATATTTCTTATTTATTTATGGGAAATCTAAACTACTAAAATTCTAGCAAAGTTTTTTTTTTTTTTTGGTTCAATGCAGCCCTGGGAAATACAAAGAAATAGGTTATCCCTGATTTTTGAGTTTTAAAATATCTGGAAGACTGGTAATAGAGACAATTTCCCATAGGTCCTTTTAGATTAACTAACACAGTGGTTCTCAACAGAAGTAGAGCAGTGGTACTGGGTGTCACATTTGGTGCAAAGAGCCAAGGATGCCATGCCAGGGGTGGTCCTACTAAACAAATACTTTCTTTTTTTAAATGTCAGCAGTGTCCTACTGGGAAACACTCGGTAATTAAGTGGTTTTAAGTGTGGATTTGGAATAAAACAGACTTGGTACTGAGTTCAAGTGATACTACAATTTCCTTTATTACCTTGGAAAATTGACATAATCTCTGTAAGCCTCAGTTAACTCTTTTGTTATAGGAATTAAAAATAATCTCTACATACAGAGGTTTTGTGAAGATCAAATAAGATAATGTTTCTAAATGATTTAGGATAGTAACTGAAACATGGCAAATATGTAAGGAAAATTATCAGTATTAGTGGCCATTGAGTGGCTGTGAAGTCCCTAAATTGAGTCTAAATTTGCCAGTAATCCTGAACTTTCAAATGTCTCCCAGGCTAATTCTATTCTAACTAGAAAACTATATGGAGAGATAGGCCTTATGCAACTCAATTACTGAGTGTCAGTACGCATTCCTGCACTAGGTGAGAACACACTGGCTTCACCATTTTTCACTTGTCATCAAGACTACACCTCTAGGAAATTCCAAGGGTTGAAATTCCTTGGTCTACTTCTCTGTCTGATACTCTAATCACCTAACATTGTTGCCTTTGTGTCCAAAGGCTTTTTGACATAGACTACACTAGGCAAAGCTCTCTTCTTATTCATATTTCTGCCCTTAATCCCCAATGTTCTTCTACCTTGGTAAACCCAGCTTGTTCTGGGGGAAACATTAGGTGCCTCCTATATACACATTCCTTAATTCATTTATTTATTATCACAACAAATATTTATTGGATACCTACTATATGCCAGATATCATTCCAGACATGAAGAAATCCAGCCTTGTGAGAAACAGACATAGTGTCTGTCCTCATGGAGCATTCATTGTAGTGAAGGAAGCAGACAATGAACAGCATGCCACGTAAATAAGTAGCATAAAGTAATTTTAGAGAGGCAAAAACACTGTCAAAAAATGAAATAAGATACTCTGATGGAGAGTAACAAGATAGAAGTGGGGAAACATAGTTCTTAGGAAGGTCTTTTTGAAGGGATATTTGAGCTGAAACCTGAAGAGCTTTCTAAGTGAACATCTATCAGTGAGGAAGGGAAAGCTTTACAGGCAAATGTCCTAAGCACTGAAGTTTCAAAAATCAGAAAAAAAGAGTCAGTATTGCCACTAAACAACAATAAGTGGAAGTTGTACAAAAGGTCAGACATATAAGCATCAGCCCCTTGATGTGCCTTGTAGGGGGCTGAATTTTATTCTAAAACCTGGAGCAGATCCAACACTAAGTAGATTTCACCTTCTTCTTTCTGCTTCCTGTCCAGCGCAGTCCTTCTTGGCTTTCTGAGAACAAGAGCGCTTCCTGTGTTTTTATTTTCCAGTCAGTGGCTCCTCGGCATCCTAACCCCCCCAAGTCCTGGGCAAAGTAGATTGCAGAGGAATGACTCTGCAGTCTTTCCACGTGCCCATCTTTTCTTCATGCCAGAACTACCACCTTAGCAACGCCCCTATTCAAAGCCAAAATAGGTTACAGGGAAGATATGCATTGAATAGAAATAGCACTTTAATAAAATTTTTAAAATAACTAAAGAATTTCGTGTGTATTAAAGAAAATGGCATATAAATATATAGCAAAGTTTCTAATTCTATAACACATTAAAGAAAACATGGATCTTTGAGTGTGGGATTAATCGGGTAAGCTTCATAAGATATGTGTTTAAAGATATGGAGGGTTTGGACTCATAGTGAAGATAGCACAGAACATTTCACATTCTAGTTGGTCTTTGTAGTTCTAAGACAGCTTATTGTGACCTTTCCTTTTTACCTGGCATTTAACAGCTAACATGTTTTTAGTGCTTACTATGTGCCAAGCAGCATGCTAAGTGCTTTGCTAGTGTTTGGGTAACAGACTGGTGTCTACCCAAAATGGGATAAATTCTTTTTTCAAGGTGACAGTTAATATAATAAAAATACTTTTCTTAAAATCTTAGCCTTTTTTTATTCCAGGAACAGAATAAATTTTTAAGTTTTTTCTTGTTTGTTTTAAACTCTAATATGATGAAATAGAAGAAAGCTAGAGAAAACATAGGTGCTTCAGAAATGGTTTTCTTACTTTTCTGGCTCATAGGAAGAGAGTAAAAGTGATGTTTTTCTTAGTATCATCGAGAGGTATCCACTCGACGTCACGAAACATAACTAGACTTTCAAATGTCGTTGTGTCCTGTTTACTCTAAGGAATAGTTTCTTCGCTACTTCAGAGGGAAATTTTTTAAAAACACCTGTGAGTGACAAATGATAATGAAGTGCACTCTGAACCATGCATCCAAGCAAATAAAAAAGGCTTTCAAACCTTAATTGATCGAACCTTGCAGCGGTCATTTGAACTTCATGCTTACTTATAGGCTTGATGGCAATAAAGCCTTTTCAGGGATGAAAATATTATGCAAACCGTTGACCAGTTTTGCTCATGTTACTGAGCCCTCACTGACTATGAATCCTCTTTCATTACTGTGTTATCATAGGGCCGACTGTTAAATCAATGTCTACACATGCAGTCAGCCAGAGGGAGAGGCACAGTGGTTGAATTTGCCAACCCAACTTTCCTGAAGTCCTCCTTAGTGATTTTCTTTCCTCCTTGCAGTATCAGCCCTCATTCCACCCTGTTCTTTTAAGAAATAAGGCTCGAATAATTGAACCTGTGGCAATGGGTTTTTGCCTTCCTGTTGGTTGTTCCTCAACTCACTGTCGCTACACATGGGACTGTATTTTATGCAGATTAATATCTGTGGTTTAAAATAAATGGTGGGTGGTGAACTATAGTCAGGGTGGAATGATGATAGAACAATAGAGATTTTGGAACTGTGAAAAAAAATTTGGACAAAACTCCCAGTATATGGATTTCAGGTACTTCGGAGTTGGGTGGAAAAATCACACAAAGGATTTAGAGTCCAGTCAGGTGTGGGTGGAAATCCAGGCACTACGACAGAACCATGTGATCTCAGACTACTGAAATCATTTGTCTATTGTCTAAAGCTTGGTTTCTTGATCAATATGGTATGTAACTGAAGATCATCAATGAGGTAAAGTACGTAAAATGCCAAACAGAAGAAATACCTGCTACCAAATGCTAATTACCCTTTTATATCCTGGGTTCAGTCACAGAAATTCCCTATTTGTAAGTAGGATAGAGACAAGCATGATACCTTAGCTGATGATTTTTCCATGAATATATGTAGCAGGTGAATCCCATTCTACAAGTTCAGTAAGCAATACCACATTTGTATTTCAATTTTTGCAAATATAACATTTCTATTTCTTAGGGATATCACATTCCTATTTGTTAAGAATAAGGACTATCAGATTTCTGTGTTTTTTAAATAAACAACCTAATTTTGAATTTCTGTCTTGCTGGGTATAATAGGTAAGTTGAACTTGAACATTATAAGGGCCACCTCCTAGATTTGTGCCATGAGTTCTGGGCTTTTATGCCATACCAAAATATTGTCCTCCTCCACCCAGGTATCATTGTTTATCTCTCCATAATGCTAAGGCTTGCCATTTTTTTTCTTTTTCCCACATCCATTGTCCTTTCAGGTCTGGTGGCTATATGCAGTTTCTGTGCTACACTGGGAACACAAGACTCTTTGGTAACGATAGGTATCTAATATCTGAGTCTTACGCATTCTGCAACTATCCCGCTGTTTCCCTATATTGCTGTAAAGGATCTTAGTTTTTCAGGTACTACCCCATTTCAATATTTTCCTTTCTCCATCGAATTCAAGGCCACTCTTCTTCTATTAAGAAACACCCTTTCCTTCCCTTCTACCTCCTCTGAAAGTTCTCAATATCTCTCCAAGATCTTGGGGTTTGGGAAAATAAAAGTCAGAATTACACGTAGGCTATTTCTGCCTGCTGTTGCTATGTACCTCCTGGGAGTCAGTGAAGTGCAAAGGCAGCTGTTCGAATGGAAGGAAAGAAAAGGGAAAATCAGAGAGAGAGGCAAAAAACAACAAAAAAAACCCAGGATATCTTGATTTTTCAAAATATATTGGCCTATTTTATTACTAAAGCACCACATAGATCATCCACCAAAGAATGTTTCCGTGATTAAAGAAGGAGTTGGAGGAAGAAGAGAAAAAGAAAACCGAGGAAGAGAAGGAGAAGGAATAGAAATGTATACATTCTGGTATCCAAGGATTTTGGTTCAGGTGGAGAACACTGACATGATTTGGAATGCTGGACTTGTTGGAGGGCTTTCAATTCCTTGCCATGGTGTAGTTTTTATGGCAAACTCTCTTCTCTTCTCTGAGTGTTGAAAAATCTCTGTGGAACCATTCAGTACTTCTATAATATTTTCATATTATACCAAGTTAGTCTCTCAAGCAACTGGGTAAGTCCCTACCACCCTAATTAATAGTTATCATAATTTCTTGGTGAATTTCTAAAATAATACCTAATGTTTTTGAATTGTTAACATTTTATCCTGGGTTTACCTTAATAAATAAGTCCCTCTCTCCTTTCTGAGCACTGTAAATAAGCTTCTATGTATCTAGAGTTCAATTCATCACTATTATCATAAGAGGGAAATCAAAACCAAAATATATAAGGCTAATTAAATGGAAATAAAGAAATTCAGATAAACATGGGAGAAAAAACTATGCAGTCATTAAAATTCACTATGTAAAAGAATAGTTAAATAAAACATAAAGTTAAATCTATTATAATCCATATTGTTATGTATGTGTAGATAGTGAATATTTGTGTGTATTGATGAAAACTAGATATTTGGGGGGTAGCTCAGTTATAAGGGACATTTTCTTCTTTTTGTTTATGTATTTTTAATACATGTATAAAAGAGTACCTAATATGGAAACTGAGAGAAAATATTACATTCTATTTTGATAATTGCCCAAGTCTTATTTCAATGACTAGAGACATCCTAAGCTGTCACAAATCAGAGATGTCAATCACAGTTTAGACAACCTGTATTCACATACCAATTTAGTTAAGTACCGGGTGTGTGATCTCTGCTAAGTTGCTCAACCTCTCTTTATCTTGAAAAAAAGGAGACTGTCATGTTTTGAGAATTAAATAAAATTATGTATGTGTATATATACACAAAATGTTTGCATATTATCAACCACCTAGTAGGTCAGCAATAAACATTTGTTTTCTGTTCTTCCTCTTGATTATTAAACAGGAGAGCATCATGGAGCAGTAGAATGGACACAAGATCCCTGTAAAAGAAAACTGGAATCAAATTAAAGCTTTGCAAATATTAGCTATGCCCTAAGGCAAGGTCCCCAGTATCTCTGAGCTCTCATTTCCTCATCTATAAAACAAGAATAATTGCTCTACCTCCCTTATAGGGAAATAGTGAGGATTATATAAGATGACGCACATAAAGAAACCAGCATAATATAGTGCTGGCCACATTGCAAGGGGTCGATAAATATTAACTCCTTCTAGCTTTCCCAGCTGTTAAAGAGCTAACATTTACATGCAAAATCTTACAGTGTTCTTCTATAGAGATTGCAAAGATAAAGAGACTACCAGAGTGAGGAGGAGCTAAGGAGAGTTGGAGAAGCTTTGTTTGAAAACAAAGCAGGCCAAGAATTATGACTTTGAAAGTGACCTAGATAGTATTTGAGCTTCCAAAGCTTCAGTGAGTAAGCATGCTCCGCATTGTCAGTGATATTATGTAACTGGGAAGAATATGATCCATATGTTTTAGAATAGAATTTTCTTCTAAAATGATCTTTGATTTCATTTATTTCAGTCACACTTAAATTTTTTTTAAATTTTAAATAAATCTAAAAGATATTGTGAGATTTTCATTTTAATTAAAAAGTAGTATGCATTTTAAAAAATGTGAAGAGTTTGCAATCTCCTTATGCAGAGGCAAACAACTTTCAAAGATGAAATACATCCCTATGCAATTTTTGTCTTCTATATACAGGAAACATCTGTCCAGAAAAATCTTTAAATATCATATCCAACTCCCTCATTTTTCAGATAGGGAAACTGAGTTCTAGAACAGGTAATTATTTGATTTAGAGTTATATAGCAAATGAATGCAAGAACTAAAAACTGAACTCTTGTGATAGCACAATTTTTACTACATCACTGCATACCTGTCTCTGTGCTCTTCTCTGTTTCTCTCTTGTTCATTATACCTGTGTGCGGTGTGTATACATGTACATATAATTGATAATTTTGGGTCTTTATATATTAATGTGTCTGTGTGTATGTATATATGATTGATAATTATGTATCTTTCTATATATACAAATTGTATGTGTGTGTGTTCACGTGCATGTGTAGGGAGTATGTAAGGGACAGAGAGAAAAAAAAGTACTTCCCTGACTATGAGAGATTATTAGTCCATACCCTAAAGCATAAGGTTTAATAGATCTCTCTAAAGCTGTTTAAACCAAGGTAGTCCTTGAGAATGTACATTTTATTCCTGGTCATATAAATATTCCTATGTCAAGTCCCTCTAAAACAATCTTTTTCCTTTGTTTGATGCATTTGCACTGTGTCTCTATCTGTGGTTTGTCTCTACTCATCCAGTCCTGAGAGTTCAGGCTATGAATAAGAAAGCTGCAGAGGCTGTGCTTGGCTTGCTAAGTTGTCAGTTGAGAAATTGTAATTTGTATTGATTAGTAAATTTACCCTCTTCAAAGGCATATCAGAAAGCCTCACTGGAGTCAGAGTTTCAACTGTATTAGTTCAAGGGCACTCTTGAGAGAAGGAATATGTTTTCTGTAAGATTAAGTCCTGCATTGCAAAGAAGAGAAAGAATATCCCGAAGCATTGCTTAAAATAGTCAGCGTTCACTCAAGCAAAGACGAGATATACCAGGCAGAGCTGGCTCACTTTTTTAGGTAACAGGACTGCTGTTTGCTTTCCACTGTATCACAACCATGGAAGTAACCTTTGCATCCCAGAATGGGAGATGGTGGAGTGGCTTGACCCACTGGGAGAAAATAGATTGGTCAGAAGTTACAAGACCTGTGTGTAGGTCCACGGTCTGCCATTTATGGGAAGTGACTAAGGCAAGGCACTCAACTTTTGCCTGTAGGTTCTACATCTGTTAAGAAAGGCAGCCCATTCTAGTATGTCATGGACAGAGAATACCGTTGATTTCTCTTCCCACAGGGCCTTTTCCCACACTGCTTGCTTAGCTTAGAAGGTTTAGTTGTTCTCAGAATGTGATTTCCAGATGAGCAGCATCAGCGACAATTGATCTTGTGGGAACTTGTTATTGATGCAGAGTCTCAAACCCCACCCCAGACCTAGCCAATAAAAACTCCGGGAATGGGGCTCCACAATTGATGTTTTAACCAGGTGATTGTGATGTTCATAAAATTTGTAGATCACTGCCCTGGGTAATGCCAATTGATCCCTTCCTAGAAAACACCTTTTCTGCCCTCTCCCACTTGAGACCATTTCCCCATGATGGGCTATTTGGACACTCTATACTTTTTTATAGCACTTTTTACAGTTGCCATTTGAAGTTAATCGTGTGATTATTTAATTGGTCCACAAGGGCAGGGCCATTTTGTGGGTTGGCTCACTGTTGCACTCCCATTGAGCAAAGCATCTGCCACATAGTATTGTTAAAAGGTAAACTGAGGCACAGTAAGTTTTTTTTTTTTTTTAAAGAGTTTATTGGCACAAATTGCAATTCATTAATTAGGCAGCTCCAAACTAGGAGTGGTTTGGGAGCTCTATGCACGAAACATATGGGGGATGAACACAGAAGTAAAGCAAAGAAAATGTTTGATGGTTACAGTTTTACAGTTTTACAGTTTTCTCATTTGGTCTATCCTGTTGGAAAGTCCCTAGTTATATAAGTTAGTTGGCTGCTTCTGACTGGTTGAGCTAAAGTTTGTTTTAGTACAGGCTTTTACAAGAAATAGCCCAAATTAAGCTTTGCTTATGTTTGCAAATTAAGTAAAGTTAAGGTCACTCATGAGGCCTGTTTTTATCTACTCAGGGATTCAAGTCTGGTCTCCATTTTAATTTACATTAAAAGGAACACAATAATCATTTGATATTTAGAAGAAAGTTAGTGACCTTGAATGAATCCTTTAAACTTGCTGAGACTCAATTCACCTTTCTTTAAAATGGACATGCTAAAACATACCTTGGAAGTTGGAGCATTAGTGAGCTAGGGAATAATAAATTCAAATTTTAGTCAACAAACTCAGTGTCTTTCTTTAAATCCACATGTACCATATTTTTTAAATGTTACTTAGTTCATCACTGGAAACTCCATTTTGCTGCTGGATGTTTAACTTCCTTTTAACCTTCCTTGTGTTTCCTCTGCAACACTGGAGTGAGACACCCCTCTAGCATTTTATGAGATGCCAGAAAGAAATAGGGTGGGCATAGCAAGCTATCTAGTCTTCCAAATTTAAGATATAAAGGGAGTGGCTAAAATGCCCATATTTTCAACCCACACTCTGCCCCTTCAATATCTGGCTCTCTCCACTGCCTCCGTGAGTCATTTATTTCTTAAAAATCTGTCCATAAGATTACATGGTCCTATTGCATGGGCGAACTGTACCCATTCTGTTCTTTGGCCTTGACTACTCCCCAGGCAGTGCCAGTAAACTGTATTTCCTCTGCTCTGGAACCCAGAGACCTCCCTCTTCCACTCCCCATCTCTCACATTCTTCAACCCATGGAAATCTCTTTGTCAGTACAGGATAATCTTTCTTCCTTCATATTTCTGCATGATATTGTAGCCATGTTGCTGGATTCTCTTTCTCTTGCTTTTGGCTTGTTCAGTTCCTCTGTGACAGCAATTTCTTTCTCCATTCTGGGATTTAAGATTTTGGAAACAAAAGCCAGGATAACTAGCAGTTGATTCTATTTTTTCACTCTGCTTCATTTTCCTCCTGAGACACTAGGCTCAAGGATTACTATCTGGAAAATAATACTGTCTTAATATTATTAATATTAATAGTAGCCCTCCACAATAATGAGTCTCAATTTGGGGTAATTTTGCCTTCCAAATAACATTTAGCAAAGTCTATGAACACTTCTGATTGTCATAACTGAAGGGATATTCTACTGGCATCTGGAGGGTAGAAGTCGTAGATGCTGCCACACATCCTACAATGCACACGACTTTCCCCCACCACAAAGAGTTAACGGGTCCAAAATTTCAGTAGTTTTGTTCCAAGGTTGGGAAAACCTGCTCCACAGGAATCTACAAAGCAAGTGTTCAATAAGTGACCATTGACTTTAAATCCTGGTTTCCTGCATCCCTGATCCCTTTGCAACCTTGTTAAGTTGAAGAGACTTTAAAAGTTTTATTTTGTCGTTAACTTTATGATGGGACACCAGTCCCTAGCCTTTTGCTGTACTCCTAGTGAACAGACCTGCATGCCACATATCTGCATCACTCTTCCTGACTTAAAAGCTATGCATTTTATTCTCTGTATGTGTCCTGGTTGCACATTAATTTGTTACACATCATCGAGTTCTTACTTGCTAGAGAAAAAGTGGGAATGAAGTTTGACCTTGACTTCTATATATTCACAGTTAAATGAGAGAGGGAAATAGATGCACTGAAGGGATATAGTGTGATGAAATTAGTGAGAGAGTTCAGTACAGAGTACTAAGGAAGCAGAGAGAGAGAACTATTGAATACTCTGTGAATACATAAGGGGCAGAAACATAGCAGACATTTGTCTACAGAGTTTAAAAAAAAGACGATAGTGAGATGAGTTAAGTAGAAATTTTAGACTAGGAAAATGAGGAATAGAATATAACGGGCAAGGTATAGGGTGCAACCAAGACATAGAAATGACGAAGATGGTTAGGGGTAGGCAGGGCAGGCCATATAATTTGTGGAGATCAGCACAAAATGAAAATACAGGGCCTCCTATTCAGAAAGCAGCAAAAGGATGCCATTAAAAGTACTAAAATGCAAAACTCTTTTTCTGTCTTCTGCAGTCTCTCTCTTAACCTGTCGTGGTGTTTTGTTTTTGTTTTTTTTTTTTGAGGCAGAGTCTCACTTTGTTGCCCTGGCTAGAGTGAGTGCCGTGGCGTTAGCCTAGCTCACAGCAACCTCAAACTCCTAGGCTCAAGAGATCCTCCTGCCTCAGCCTCCCGAGTAGCTGGGACTACAGGCATGCGCCACCATGCCCGGCTAATTTTTTCTATGTATTTTTAGCTATCCAATTAATTTCTTCCTATTTTGGGTAGAGACAGGGTCTCACTGTTGCTCAGACTGGTCTCGAACTCGCTCAAACAATCCACCTGCCTAGGCCTCACAGAGTGCTAGGATTACAGGCGTGAGCCACCACGCCCGGCCTTGTCGTGGTGTTTTCATTTGCTATTTAGTATTACAGCAGCTGCGCTGTAGGTTAGAGTAGAGCAGGAAAAATCGAAGAGTAAGAGGAAATAGATGGATTAAACTGTCTGAAACTACACAAGCAGAAATCTCAGAAGAAGGCCATATGGTGGTCATTTAAAGTTATCAGCCGTATGGCAAATTGAGAGGGGTGCTTTATAGAATGGGGCAAATTGAGTGAAAGAGAACACATAAGAAGATGAAGAAAAGATGGTTAATGGGTACAAGCATAGAGTTAGATAGAAGGAATAAGTCCTAGTGTTCAATAGCACAGTAGGTGTCTATAGTTAACTATATTCTACATTTCAAAATACCTAGAAGATTCAAAATGTTCCCAACACAAAAAAATAACAAATGTTTGAAGGGAAAGATATTTTAAATACACTGATTTAATCATTCCATAGTCTGTGTATGCATCAAAATATTTCATGTACCCCATAAATATTCATAATTATTATATATCAATAAAAAAAACTGAGGATGTGGGAAAAGCAGGTACTATAAGGAGAAAGTTCAGCTAACTAATTAAAAAGAAAAAAACAAAAACCTATGGATTGGGTTTAGTCTGTCTGTGACTGAAACAGCCAGTTAATTTAATTTTTTCTTATGAAGTTTAAAACTTTTAAGTATAGAAAATCATTGTTTAATACCGTTTCTTCCTTGCAACTCATGTACAACAATCTAATGCACTGATAAATCTAGGTTGTAATTTTGCAATTGTAAAATCAATTAAAAACCACAGTTTGAAAGTGGAACAAAATTTTAAAGCCTTAAATAAAATATTATTACTTTATATATTCCTTTTCAGTATCTGTAAGTCAGTAGTAATATATTTATGATGTTGATACAGAAGTATATACATCTATTTTTTTAACAACATTATGTGTAAATATTTTCTATTTGGCTGCATAGTCTTTTTTTGAAATATATATGTATTTTTTATTTCAGAATATTATGGGGGTTCAAATGTTTAGGTTATACATTTATTGCCTTTGCCTCACCCAAGTCAGAGCCATAACCGTATCCATCCCCCAGATGGTGCTCACCGCACCCATTAGGTGTGAATATACTCATCCCGTCCTCCCACCTCATATCCAACAATCCCATTACTGGGCAACTACCCAAAGGAAAAAAAAGACATTCTATAAAAAAGACATCTGCTCTCGAATGTTTATAGCAGCACAATTCACAATTGCAAAGATGTGACTGCATAGTCTTAATCTTCATTTTTATGACTACATAATATTATTTTGAATAATGGACTACAACTTTTCTAAGCATTTCCCAATTGCTGGAAAATTAGGTTTGTTTTCCAGGCATTCCTACTGTATGTAAAATTTCAGGAAACTTCAGCTTTTCACACATATGATTTTATCCTTTTATTTAAACCCTCTTTTGAAAGTTATTTTGTTGGGAGGCAGCAAGGTGATATGCCATTATTATAAAATGAAAACAATGCAGAACTAGAAAAAATTAATATGGACAAAACAAAAACATAACATAACAAAACAAAACAAAACAAAAAGATTGAACTTCAACCCTACTAAGAATGTAAGCCAGGTTTAAAACATAAAGGGAGACAACTCAGCTGATGGCTAATCAGAGGACAATTATATTAATGAAAATCACCAATATTGCTAGAAACATTTCTGATGAAACAGTATGGTCCAATGCTTTGAAAGTATTTTAATTATCAGTTTTACAAAAGAAAACTCCAGTTTTATGGAAAATAAATTACCACAGAATCGTATTACGTTTTACGCTGGAGCTTCTATAGTTGAACACATTGACATTCGATGGGACAATTTTCTGTTAGCATAATTAGCCTGTTTAGACTTACTAAAGCACATTTGTCATGCCCCAAAGATAATGATTTGAGAGAAGAAAAAGGGGAAAAGATTCAAAGGAACGACAACAAACAACCAGGCTGATGCATGCAGGAGGTAAACAGTTTAGAAAAATATCAATATTGCTTTCCTCCGCAATTATTCACTGGAACAGTATCTTGGAATATAAGGTCATATTTAAGTGGCAATAATACATCTGAAATAGTTCATTTAACAAAAAGAATCAGTATTACTGAATCCCAGGTAGCCATCAAGACTTGTTTAACTACTTCAGAACAAAGTATTGAGCGGCAAGGGTTTGCAGTGAGTGCCCATTCATCCATTTCTTCATCAACTGAAAAATCCTGTTCATCAAACTTAAGACTTTTGAATTAGTCTATTCTCAATACTATAAGTTTCATTGACAGAAATTCTTTTTAAGGTACAGAGCTATTCAAGATTTAAAAATTGAGGATTTGCCTTTTGATTGGGGAATCTGCGTCTGCATTTCATTGTGAAGATGCAACATGTCCTCTAGTTATTCCATGAAGAAGGTTGGCGTATTTATTTATTTATTTTGGGTTATGGATACTTAAAAAGTGGAAAAGATACAGATTATTGCTGATTTTTTTTTTGTAATGAGAAACTTCAGACACATTTTCAAAAAGTGAACATGTGTACTTAATTCTCAGAGGACAGCTGGTAAAATTCAGAGGGTTGCAAAGATTTTAAAAGGTTTTCTTTATTCCCTACTCCTTCCTATCCTTCAAAAAATGGACAAGCAGCAATATGAAAGTGGTGGTACCAAATTTAAGACACATTTACAGTTTTCTTGCTTGGTTAAAAAAACAAATCAGAGCCTATTAGGAATTTTATCCATGAATAGAGAAGATTGTTCTAAGCTCAAATATATTGCTAAATTTCTACCTTGGCTTCGTAATCTGCTGTTCTTGGGTTTGGCCATGATCCAAAAACACTGTAAACATTTAGATAATTATTATTTCATTTTCTCCTTGGAGAAAAAATAAAGGCTGATTTGGATCAGAATATTAAATTAGACTCATAGTTTCTATTCACTTATCTGCTAGCAACTCTAAAGCCAGAAATGTACCATATATATACACACACACACACATATATATATATATATTTTTTTTTCTGTAGAGGAACCAGTCTCAGTCTTGAACAGACCTTTCTTTTCTTGTCCATTGTAGGAAAGGGTATCCCTGCTTAGAACTTACAGACTTCCAAGGAAACTCTGTGTTTCTAAGGATACTTTTAAATGAGGAAATGACATGAATAACAACATAGATTGTGCAAAGAGTACTAGACTTATTCTTATTTTAGTCTTAGTGCTTCCATTTATTCATTCCATGATCTTGATAATAAACTATAATTTCATTGAGATACCAATTATATGTACTAGGATATTAAAAGTGATATTCTTTGATTGAAACATGAAATTTTATCCTTCCCAGTTATAACTATTAATGGTTATATATCATCTTTAAAATTATATCTCTGTGTGTGTGTATGTGTGTGTGTGTGTGTGTATGTGTATGTATGTATAGGTTTCTGCCACAAGCAGTCTATTTCATTCGGGGGAAGATATAGAACTTCCACTGACATTAAGTCCTGTTCACTACCCAGGACAAGGAATTCTACCGGATAATCAAGAACCCCTTACCTGTAAGCTGTATGAATTAGCTTCTAATGCCTAAGGAATCACCCCAAACCTGCTGGCTTAAAATAATAAACATTTATTTAGCTTACAATTCTGTGAGTCAGTAAATTTGAGCTTAATTGGAGCATTCTTAGCTGTGCTCACTCATGTGGTTGTGGTCAGTTGCTGGGTTGGTAGGAGAAGAAGGTTAAATATACAAAAGTGAACAGAATAAAACATGGGAAGATTACCCACCCCAGGTTTTGATGACATCAGGAAAGATCTCTTTAAGGAATTATCAATTAAACCAAATCTTGCAAATAAAAAAGATTTAACAGTGAAAATAAATGGAAATGGATTATCTTAAACAGGGGGAAACAGCAAGTGGAAAGGAATAAAGATAAGAAAAAACCATAGTACATTTGAAAGATTCAGGGTACTTTATTTCCTTATTTTTAAAACACTATCGGTGCTCATTTGACATCAGATTTTGGGGAACAATATTAGACAATGATAAACATCCTGAAGTTCAAAAATTATGCAATGTAGAGCAAAGAAATTATACAATGAGGATAACAGGAAATGAAATATTTTAATATAGGTAGGGTGAGTAGGGATGGGGACTAACAAAAGTTGAGGGTGAGATCATCAGTAGGAACCTGATCATTACACTTACGACAATGGGGTGATAAAAGAGAAGAGTGACTTGCTTTAAGAAGAGTGACATGGTCAAAAATGTGTTGTAGAAACATCACTCATTATCACTCTTTCTGAGTAAAGAGTTGCTTGGCCAGAAGAAATCCTAGAGGATTGCTTCACTGGAATAAGATAGAAAAAGTCAAGATGGAGGAATATTGATAGATTAAAAGGGTATTTAGAAAGTAAAATAAAAAAGATTTGAAAACTGACTGGATATAGAGAAGAGAATGCTTTATTTTCAATTCCTTAAGCATCATCTTCCATGTGCTCTCTGTCTTAGGACTTCATTACTCTCTAAGATCAGTACTCATTTCCTTTTGTCTTGAAAGTCTCTCTCTCTTTCTCTGTCTTTCTCACTTGCTCCAGAAAAGCACCTTTGAACAAATCATGTACCACATTCTTTTTCTTTAGTTTCAGACCTGGCTCAACTATCTCTGTACCTCGGTATATGTATATCACGGAGTATTACTCAGCCACACACAAAAAATGGTGAATTAATACCTTTGTAAAAATCTGGGTGGAACCGGAGACCAGACTTTTAAGTGAAGTATCACAAGAATGGAAAAACAAAAACCATATATACTCACTACTAAATTGAAACTTATAGATCAACACTCATGTGCACATATGGTAGTAAAATTCAACGGAAATCAAGCAGGTGTGAGAGAGGACGAGGGGGTGGTTAATTCACACCTAACAAATACAATGCATGCTATATGGGTGAGGGACATACTTATAACTTTGACTCAACTGTACAAAAGCAATTCATGTAACCAAAACATTTATACCCCGTAATACTCTGGAATCGGAAAAAAACAAAACAATTTCTACACCTCATCCTCAATCCTATTTCTGCCAGTTTCATGTCATTGACATGAACATGGGACAGAAAGCAAAAGAAATAGAGTGAGGTGCTGTATGCTGCTTTCTTTTTATTTTGCGGGACTGTTTCTTTTGGCAGATGATTCCTTGTTGGCTTGGAGAGTCAGCTTGTCCAAATACATAAGAAATACAGACAAGACTGAACGGAGTAAGTGAGGATTACCTGGAAATAGGTAACAGACAACATTTTGAAATCACGAGTATGTTTTAAAACTGAATTGCGGCAATGGTTGCACAACTCTAGGAATGTGCCAATCATAGTGATTTTACACTTTGAATAGGTGGAGTTCGTGGTATGTAACTGTACCTTAACAAAGCTGCTGAGAAAAAAAAAAAAGAAAGAAAGAAATGAGAGACCACCAGAGGCTGTTGCTATTGAAGTTCTAGATATTTCCATAAACCTAATTTTAATGCTCACCAAAAATATTTACTGTACTTTCTATTACCTTATTCATTCTAGCTTAATTAATTCAGTGAATTCGAAACTATCACATTGCTTTTAGAGATAGCTACTTTCTGGGATTAGGAACTTTTTGTTTGACAGGTTTCCGATAAACAAGAACACCACCACTAAGAAACAAATATGTGTCATGTGCCTACCACGGATGGAGCTTTCTTCTAGGTGCTGATTATTCAGCAATGAAAAAAACAGATTAAATCTATGCCTTATAGAATTTATTTATCACCTTGTAACATTTATAAAATAAGTTTACAAAGTTTGGATCTCTGCTGCCACATGTATATTAAAATCTGTCCTATCTCTAATCTTCCTTTTAAAAATGAAAAAATTGAAAAAGGCTTTTAGTGGTGTTTGTTCTAGTTAATATCTCCACCACCAATAGGATTTTATTTCTAATATTTTCTGTTCTCTCTGTTTATTCAGAGAGGGAGTCAGTGTGTGTGTATGTGTAGCTGTGTCTGTATCTGTGAGAGAGAAAGAGAAAGGGAGAGAGAGGGAGAGACAAAGGTATGAGTGTGGGGATGTTTGAATAGAAATAAAGAGAGGAAAATTGTTTTATGACTAAAAAATTATTAGTAGTAGCAGTATCTCGTATACAAAGCATTTTCAATTAGGTGGACAGTAAATACTTACAGTTGAATTCAATAAAAATAAAGGACTCCAAAATTTTCAAATATAACTGAAATTTTAAAAGACTACCTTTTCCTTAAGTGTATTTTCTGACCCAAAGTGCCTTGCAACCTGTATGTAAAGTTTTCCCTGTGTTTTAGGGCTCACCTGTTTTCCCAGGGCCATATTCGGGAAGTAAGTTCAGACATGGAAAAGAGAGATGGGTTGATAGATAAAAATTTTGGAAGGCCAAATCCTTAGTTAAGGACCAAGAAAATAAAAGATCATGTAGTTAAAAACTTTTGAAGAGTTTTACAGGATATAAAACTGAGTTTCTCAACAGAAACCCTGCTGCCATTTTGGGCCAGATAATATTTTTTTCCTCAGGAGCTATGCTGTGCATTGTAGGGTGTTTAGCAATATCCCTGCACTTTACTGACTTAATGCCAGTAGCAATTCCCTACACTTGCGACAATCAAAAATGCCTCCAGACATAGCCAAATGTCTTCAGAGAGGCAAAGCCATCCATTCTTACCCACTCTATCCACCTTATTGGTAACTACTGGTGTAGAATGAAGAGCTGCAGTAGATTATAGGGTAACCATGTGTCCAGATTTAACTCAGAAAGTCCTGGTTTGTACCTGTTATCCTGGCATGTTATTATTAGTGATTCCTTCCCTTTTAAAAATTGTCCCTGTTTGTAGTATAAACTATATGATCAGTCTAATAATAGACCACTTCCCTCTAATCTGCACTGTGGCTTTATGAAGGAGTGCAGTGTAGTACCGTGACTAGAGAGCTTGCTTTTCCAATAGCCTTTCTTTTTCACTGGGTCAAGAAGGAATTGGCTTTGTTAGATTTGAGTTGAGAGTGTTAGTTTTGGATTGACCTTATTCTAAAAATCTAAATACTCCTCTCTCTTAGTGTCACAAGTTCATACTTTGGACCACACTGGGATAAAAACGAACTCCGTGTATCTCTATCTCTGATGTTCTGTAATAGCTTACCATCTTAAGGACATAAGACTAAATTCACTCATGTTTGCATTGTCTAGTTCAATCTAGAAAGTCCAATCTAGCATTAAAAGTCTCTTTGTGAAATCTCCAAATTTATAAAAATGGAGCTAATTTACCATGATGATAGCCTCAAAGACTCAGTTATAGTAATCCATTTATTTACACATTCATTGATTTAATGAACATTCAATGAGCACCTAATATGTATTAAACATTAAACTTGGTGCTAAACTACAAATATGAAAAGATATGACCTCTATTCTAGGGGACCATGTCTCCTTCTAAGGAAGGAGATTGACAGAGGAACAAATAATCATAACACAATATGGTTGTTTTCCTAATTAGGTATATGTCAAGTGGGATAAGAAGACAATGAAGGGAATAAGAATTCTACCAGTGTAGGGAAAGGAATAGGCAGGTTGTGGAATGGGGTGTGGTGGCTAAAAATTGGCAGATGTACTCTAAAGCTCCTTGGGCTTTTCTTCCATTGAAGGTTGAGCTGTCATGAAATCTCCCTTTGGGAGGCTCAGAGGATGTAGGCAAAATGCATGATGCCACTTTCAGGGAGCAATTAGCTAGTGCCCCAAGCACTCTTCCAGATTTGTATACCATTGAGGGATACAGTCTTAACAACCTAAGAAATTACAATGCTATAGGCCAAGAGCCCAGGCCAAAAATTAGAAAAAAAGAAACTGGTCTGGGAGCACACGTTGCTCTCAGACAATGCTCTAAGACAATGACCGAAGGTCCTGATTCCAAATGATGACTATTAGGCTCATCCATCAGTTTGTTTCCATGCTTTAGAAATAAAATGTAAAATGTTGAAACCTATTGTCCTTGGGGCTTACTGGTTACAAACTCCCAGTCTAGGTGAACAGCTGCTAATCCATTCAGGTTTTTTATGTTCCCTTATGCCTCTCAAAAGACCCTTCTTATGGCTTATTTTATTATTTTCATAAAATTAAAATAATGGACAGATTTCCAGGGTCATAGTTCCATTGTCATTTGCCTTACTACTCTGGAACAGGAACATAAAGATACAGTGGAAGAAAATAAAAGAAAATGAGGATGTGGGCAGGGAAGCTGTGATTTGTCTTTAGCGTTGGCTATTTTAGATTGGGATATAATTTTATAAGCAGAAAAACATAACCATTAAATTGGACTGGGGGAAAAAATGCAGCCACATTTTGTAATCTGTACATAGATATTATCCAATCCAGTACTGTGTGAAGTTTCTTTCAGGTATTATTTGTGAGAGTGGTATAGCTTACAAATATTTGCTTATTTCTAGACAAATATGTCATTCTCCTGATTATTACTGTTTGCCATTGATGGAAAAAAAGTCTGTCTTCTAAACAAGGATTGTCAATACTTTTATGGAATAAAAGTATCTTAGATCTTTCAGGAAACTAAATTCTTCACTTTATAAATAAAACCCAACTGTAAAGGTTTAAATTCACACTGTTAATTAGTAGTAAACTTCAGACTATAAATGAAGTCTATTTATATGCCCTTCCCATTGCCTATGATTTTTTAGTAAAATAATTTTTGGAGTCCTCCATAAAATTGTAAAAGTAAAGTTACAGACATAAATCCTGGTTTTCCTGGGACTTTACTGGTTTTAGCACCGAAAGTTCCAGGTCCCAGAAAAACCCTCAATCCCAGGAAAACTTTTTTTTTGATAAAATTGGAACAACAGACAAATTTCCAGGGTCGTATTTCCATTGTCATCTGTTTTACCGCTCTGAAGCAGAATCAGAAAAGCAAATTGAAAGAAAAGAAAAGAAAATGAGAATGTGGGCAGGGAAGCTGTGTATGGTTGGAAACTCTATGACACATATTTATTTCTTTTTCTTGTTTTCTTCTTCTCTCTCACTCACACATGCACTCATGGGCTCGAAACCTGAGAATTTCTTAAGCTGTATTGTATTTGCTTTTTTTTTCTTTCATAGTGCTGAAAAGTGTCGATTGCATTCTCCTGAGATATGGAGAAGAAGAGATTTTGCTTTGGGCTGATCCTTTGGAGAAGCCTGCACTGACCTTCCTTTGTCCATGTCCCAGTCTATGGGCTGGGGAAACTTGCCCACACAGAGCTCATGCCACCCTTCTGGACAACATTCCAGCTATCAGGGACCCATGCCATCCCCAGAGGCCTCTTCATCACTGCTGTGCACTTCCACAAAGTGGGCAAGAACAGCTGTTTGCAGGAGCCTGGGGAGGAGGACATGAAAGGAACTTGAATGAATAAGCTGGGGTGTCTGCATGCCTGTGTCCAAGTCTCCTTGTGTTGTAGGGTGGAGCCAGGGGTGGAAGGAAAGAGGAAGGTGCAGCCAGAAGTAGGAGCTAGCTGTCCTCTTCCTTTGACTTCAAGTTCCTACTCCCACTTTTAAGGTGTTTGAGAATTCCAAATTTAAACCTGGCCCTCTAGATTATTATGAAGGGACATTTGCCAAGATAGGAGGCTTGAACACATTTTATTTCACAGTTGGTTAGCTTGATTTATAATCTTAAAATATTTTTCCATATGGTGTTTGGGTCTGCATTTATACTATTGTCCCAGGCTCTTCAACTCTTATGGGTGGGCTAGATCACTGCCTTCCCTCAGGCCAGATCTGTTCCTGATATCACCTCTAGATGCATTAGCAACATTGACTCTCTCAGCAACACAACAATCAAATGCATTTAGGATACATGGGCACCTATTAAGCCAGCTTTTTATGTTGAGGTTTCTGGGTCTATTGTGTTATCTTGTGGCCCCCACCTCCATTGTCCTGGCTGGCCAATAGCTCAAAACAGCCACAGTTGCTGGGAGGTTTGGTGTGCTGTCTGGTTATCTCCTTTATTGAAAGCAAATAAAAAGTCTTCCTAGGCTAGATAAAGATGGAGGGAGTCACTGCCTTGAAACTGATAAAGCAGAAACAATGGAACTACATTTCTCCGGGGACAATGATTTTTTTTTCAACTGTATAAAATATATTTCATGTTTTATATCACACATGTAGTTTCTCACACACACATGCATACTCTTCAATTATACACATTGCTTTGTCAATAAATTACCGAACTACTTTAACATAGCAACCAAATCCCACAAATTCAGATAGGGGCATTAAAAAAACCTATCAAATAACAGCAGCCACTCTTCACTGAGCATTTATAATGTGCCAACTTTGTACTAAATGGTTTATATCCATTGTCACTATTTATTTTTGAAACAACCAGATGACTGTGTAGTTCTACTATACAGATGAGAAAACTGAAGATTTAGATTATGTATCTTGTTCAAGTCACATAACTAACTAGTGTATAACAATTTGTCCTCTGTCACACTGTTAGTTAATTCATCCAAGATACATTTACTGTAATCCTTTCACGTATTGTGTCCTGTGCTAGGTGCTCCCAGTTTGTTGGGTAAATGGTCAACAAAACAATCATTTATGGCATTTACTGTAATGTGGAAGGCTTAAGGTATTTTGTGAAAGCAAAAGAGGAGCATTAAACTTAACCCTGGCAGCAGCAAATTTCTGAAAATGTTTTCACGTGGTGTTGAACCTAGAACTGAGTCTGAAAAAATAAACAAGCATTGTCTAAGATTGATGAAATGAGGACAGATTTGGAAGGCATAGGGAACCACATATGTGAAATTATGGAGGTATGAATATTCTTAGTAGGTGTAGAGAATATTATTTATTTTCCTATAGTCAGAGAGGCTATAAAGAGGAACAGATGAAGCTAACCCCCGTAAGAGAAGATAGAGACTGTTAAAGAATGTCTTCATGATCCAGAAAACACTGTAAATACCAGTAGATTTTTTCTTTACAGGGTCATAGATATACAGAACATTACTGCAGGAAGAACACTTGAAATCTCATCATCCACTGTAACATCTGAAAGATGAAGAAATGAAGATGGATATATTTAAATGAATTGCTCAGTCTGAGGGCTAAAAAGTAGTATAGGGCTAGTCTCCTGAATCCTCAATCCCAAAGCTATGATAGTCACCTTTGAAACCATCATTTTATTTTACCTTAACTAAACTGCCAACTACATTTAAATTCAAATGAATGAATATTTTGTAATTGCAGACTGGATTTTAGTGAATATATTATTGTAAAAGACAAAATTAATGTGGGTAGACCATGAAGAGGACAGTTAATTAAATTTGCAAAAGAAATTATAATCATTCTGTTTTCAATTGTCATCTCACTTGTTGAATATAAAATACTATTAATACTATAAGGGAAAATTTATTTGCACACAGAGCGTAACAGTACATGTGTTTTTGGAAAGGTGATTGAACTTCTGTGTTAAGTCAGGCCATTTCTGCTTTCTTCCTTTGCATAACTCCTATCTCAATCTTGATGGTCCCAATTCTAGGACCAACCCAAACTGTGTCGAAGAGACTGAGTTTCAACATTTTGGATTGACATCCGGTTTAAATAGCTAGACCTCTGTCTTCCTTTCCTAAACCAGGCTCCTGCCCAGTGGACTTCTGATAAATGAGCCCAGATATTGTGACATAGATCTATCCTTCCCTTTTTCTGTCTTCTCCAAAGATGTTGTTTTCAGCTCTAAAACCCAAGCCTGTAGATAAACTCCATTTCCTTTTTATAGATATCATTGGTCCCATCATCTTGAATTTCTAAATACATGTACTCAGGGATGAGCCCTTTCCACTTGCTGTATCATAACTACACTATCCATTAAATCTCTATGATGTCTGCTGATATGCTGAGTTACCATCTGCTGTTACTCTTTCCCTTGGATAGTGTTCAGCTAGATAGGCACGGCCTAATTATGACACCTAAACCTGAGTTTGGACCTTTAGTAGCTATCTCAGGTTAGTGATGAAGCCCTGACATTTTCCAGCCTATTGTTTCCAACTTCAATTAGCAATAGGGTATTTTACTTCTAAAATATTTTTTTAAATAGTTGTATTCCCCCTAGGAACATAAACGCTGCTGCTGTGCCTACTTTGTATTGAACAATTAATAACAGGTAGTGTGCTTTCTCTTAAATACAATGTAGAACTGACAGTGCTTTGTTAAAGTGGGCAATCTACAGTGGGGGAGTCTAAGGAAAAAACAAGGAAATTGTGTGTTGATATTCCTTCAGGAAGGAGTTAGGGTCCTAGGTAGCAGAGGTTAAGAGGAGCCCACCTTCTGGTGAAAGAATATGTTGTATCGAGGGACCATTCACGTATCCGAAGAACACAGATGAGCCACTGCTCTGGAAAAAGGCTCTGTTTGCCCAGTTCTTATTCTTCACAAGAAAAAGTTGCTAAAGAAACCTGAAGGCTTCACTCTGAGAAGATGTTCTAAGCCACAGGAAATGTTTAAAGATCTATAATTGTCAGGAAGAACAGCTATAGATCTTTAATTGGAAACACAATGTAATAAAAAGGTTAGAATCAGATATTGTTTTATTTAGAAAGAGCCTCTGAGCTATTTCTAATCATTGATAAGATGGAATAGTATAAGGAAAGATCATTGGGCTGACAAGAGGCCTGTGTTTTAGTTACATCTCTCCTTGTAACTGATTCTAGAAGGTTCCTTTAACTAAGTCGTTTGAGTTGTCTGACTTCAGCTTGTACAGCTATATATTGATGAGAATTAAATATTTTATGTGTTACAGTGCAATTCATTCTGCTCTATCGGGAATTCTGTTCTATCATGGTACATGTATATTCTCTATAAACACTATTAGTCAACAGTGAAAGTCACAATAAGAATGAAGAAAATACAACTACATTTTTTTTAATGCTTTAACATTTGTGGGCAATGAACATCATATGCCTTTTAACTTTTACTTTTAAATTCAAACATATTCAAACATCTGCGATTTAAGCTGGATGCTGTGTGCTGCTCATCCTCCTATAGTTTTTTTCCGCAAAACAGCTGAGAGGATTTTCCTAAAGCCTGAGTAAGACCATTGTAATTGTCTTTGTAGCACCTCCTCCCTCCCCATTTCCCAGTCAATCCTTGTTGCTATTAAGACAAAATCCAGACACCACATGGTGGCCTCAGCACATATCTGCACAAACAGGGCCCTGCCACCTTTTCTGACCTTGTTGCCTGCAATACATTACCTCTCAACTAAGTTCAACTACAATACCCATCTTTCAACCCTTCCCATATCCCGAATTCATTCTGTTTAAGATTGTTGCACGTGCTTTTTTTTTTTTTTCCGCTTAGGATGCCTTCTCTGAGATCTTGGTATCTTACCCACGTCATTCAGGCCTCAATTTCATATCCTCACAAAGACCTCCTTGTACAATCTAGCTAATGTAATGTCCATTGTTGACTTCTCTTCATCCCAATTCTCTATTTTCTTTGTACAAAATATCATTTCTAGCTCATGTGATTTTTCTATCTCAACGATTATTGTTAGCCTTCTCCCACGAGAATGTGGGCCCCCTTTTGGCAGGAGCTTTACCTTGTTCACTGAGATGTATCCAGTGTTTAAAGTAGTAACCTGAACATAATTGTCATTCTCAGAATTCATTAAATAAATGGATACTTCTATAAAAGGCAATTCAGCCCTTATAATCCAGAACAGATCCTGTGTGTTTATAGAAGCCATAATTAACTATAATTAAATATCCTCTATTACTATCATTAATGCAATTTTATTCTAATATGATTATACATGAGGCTTTTTGGGTACAAAAGTAGGAACATTAGAGACATTATTTATATAAGTGCATCAGAATTTATAATGATAGTTCCAAGATATATAGTTTTGCATCAGTAAAAATAGCATTAAACAAAAGAAACTTCTATAGAAAATTGTATTTTAGCATATTCAAAATTGTTCATTATCTTTTAAAAAATTTTGAATTTATTTATTTTTAATTTCTTTGTTTCTTACTTTATTTCTTTCTTTTATTTAGTAATCTGAAATTAAATTACATGCTACCTTTTTCTGATATATTCAATATTCACAATGGCTGATAGTACATAGAAGAATCTATTTAAATCTTTTGGGTTTTAGAAGATAAGAGGAAAAAACTATCTTTAGAACAAATGTTATAAAGATTAAAGATAAGATCTCAGAGAGATAAGATCTAAAAATAAACAGAAATAGATACGTAATATATACTGAACCAAGATTGTGGAATTAGAGGCATCTCAGTATCCTGAATGAATGTGTAATTTCCCTCTGTAACAGACATACTTGTTAGGTATCTTCTTCACTCTTTCAATGGTGGTGGCATTACAGGTTATAGAGATACAAGAGAAGGTGAAGGAACACATACAACCAACCATTTAACATAGTCTAAACATGCAACTAACCTCTCCTCAGAGTGTGTCTACACAGTGGGTAAGCTTGCATTATTCTGCCTGGTAGTCCTCTGGCCTGTCAGCAAAGAGAAAATTTTCTACACTAAACAGACTTTGTATTGGGCATGGTTTAGGTCCCACATCCAGAGAACTCTGGCTCTTGTTGCCACTCTGAGACTTGTCTCATCTAAATTTAACTTGCAAATGTTGACTTTTTCCCGCAGTATAAACGTGGTGTACGGTCAATACAGAATGAGAACTATAACAAATGCAAGAAAAAAATAATTCATGTATAATTATATCACTCAGACATTGTAGCATCTGGGTATGTGCTTTCCTAGTACTCTTATCTGGGAAATTAGTTCCAATTAGTTCCAATTTTATTCTTATCTACATATGAATATATGTGAATAGATTTATTTATGGTATATATACACATATATACATGTGTGTATTTATGTTTATATGTATATACAGATAGGTATTAATAAAATATGTTCAAATTATGTGTACATATTACATATAATATGTAAATGTATATCTATTTTATATGCACATATTTTATACAATGTTATATAATGCAAATTGCATTGTAGCTAATCTGATTAATATTTCAGAGTAAATATTTCCTATGCCTATAAATATTCCTCAGAAACATGATTTTAAAGATTTACTATTCTACCATATAGATACATGATTAATTTGTTCACTTTGTTTCCTAAAACATTATGAATATTTGATTTTTAGAGTTTCATTAGCACATACAGAATAAAAGACAGAAGTTTATTTTCATTAAATCCTTGGTAGAAGAGATGGTGAGTTCATAATGATCACTTACTTTCTATCAACCTTATGAAGTTTTATGTTTATTACATAATTTAATCCTTAAAAATCTGTGTGGAACAGATAGTGCTATATCCATTTTATAGTCAAAAAAATTGGATGATTTTTTTGTTTTTTATTTAAAATTTAATATTTGTTTTTTTCTTAAATTTTACTTATTATTATCATTTATTTTTTCTTTTTTATTATTTCAAAATATTATGGGGGTATAAATGCTTTTGGTTACATGGATTGCTTTTGTTATGCTTGAATTAGGGTTATAACTGTGCCCATCACCCAGATAGTGTTCCTTGTACCTGTTTGGTAGGTTTTTGCCCATCCCCTTTTCCCCCAACCCCGCTTGATTTCCACTGAGTTTTACTTCCCTCTGTGCATATATGTGCTCATCAATTAGTTCCAATTTAATATGGTGTTTGTTTTTCCATACTTTAGATACTTCACTTAGGGTAATGATCTCCAGTTCCATTCAAATTGTTGCAGAAGGCTTAATTCATCCTTCTTCATGGCTGAGTAGTATTCTATAGTATACATACACCACATTTTGTTAATTTGCCCAAGAATTGGTGGGCACTTGGGTTGATTCTACATCTTTGCAATTGTGAAGTGTGATGCAATAAACATTCAAGTGAAAGTGTCTTTTTGATAAAATTACTTCTTTTCTTTGGGTAAACACCCAGTAGTGAGATTGCTGGATCAAATGGTAGGTCTACTTTTAGTTCTTTGAGAAATCTCCATACTGTTTTCCATAGA
>CAUYSK010004640.1:0-33205 GCA_963575035.1 Avahi laniger | reverse complement strand
CAGCAACCTCAAACTCCTGGGCTCCAGCAATCCTACTGTCTCAGCCTCCCGAGTAGCTGGGACTACAAGCATGAGCCACCATGCCCGGCTAATTTTTTCTATATATATTTTTAGCTGTCCAATTAATTTCTTTCTATTTTTCGTAGAGACGGGGTCTCGCTCTTGCTCAGGCTGGTCTCGAACTCCTGAGCTCAGAACGATCCGCCCACCTCGGCCTCCCAGAGTGCTAGGATTACAGGCGTGAGCCACCGCGCCCGGCCCAGGCTTTTAAAATTTATCAAGAAGCAGAGTTGTACAGCAGAAGTGTGCTGGGCCCATAAAATTTATTGAGACTTGTTTTATGGTCTAGAAAATAGTAATTTCGGTAAATGTACCATAGGGACTTGAAAACACTGTGTATAATTCTTTTGTTTGATATAGTGTTCCAGATACTGTTCTTCAGATTATCTATATGCTTACTTATATTTTTTCTAGATGTTATGTTACATGCTAAAAAAGAATTGTTAAATTTTTGAATTATGCGTGTGCATTTGCTTATTTCTTCCTTTATTTCTGTCAATTTTTGACTCCTATTTTGAAACTTTTTTATTAGGTATATACACATTTATAGTTTGTATGTCTTTCTGATAATTGACCCTTTTATCATTATGAATGTTCCTATGTCTACAGTAATACTCTGTCTGAAGTGTACTTTAATATCAATAAAGTTACTCCAGCTTTTTAAATCTAGTGTTTGCACTGTATAGCCTCTTTTGTCCTTTATTTTCAACTTCTGTCTTTTTTTTTTTTTTTTTTTGAGAAAGAGTCTCACTCTGTTGCCCGGGCTAGAGTGCTGTGGCGTCAGCCTAGCTCACAGCAACCTCAAACCCCTGGGCTCAAGCGATCCTCCTGTCTCAGCCTCCCAAGTAGCTGGGACTACAAGCATGTGCCACCATGCCTGGCTAATTTTTTCTATATATTTTTAGCTGTCCAATTAATTTCTTTCTATTTTTGGTAGAGACGGGGTCTCGCTGTTGCTCAGGCTGGTCTCGAACTCCTGAGCTCAAACGATCCACCCGCCTCTGCCTCCCAGAGAGCTAGGATTACAGGAGTGAGCCACCGTGCCCGGTCTGTCTTAATTTTTTGAAGTGTCTCTTGTAAAAAGGAAGTATACTCATTTCTACCCAAATAATGAAAATCCCATTTGAATTTTTCTGTAAAGGTAGGAATCCTTCTGTAGTGTAAACAATTACCCTGTCTATTCATTGTAGAAATGCAGCATCTCTGACATTATTTTTCTCTTAACATGGGCACATTTGTACACATATTTATTCTTCACAGAATGCATTGTGCTTATAGTCAGTGCAACTAAATTGGTAAGATCTGAGAATAGTATCTTGGACTTTCAAAATATATGACAGCCAGCTTAATTTGAATTTATATTTTTGGTAATTACTTAGGACACTTAAATTATAACTGTATCTGCATTTTCTCAAGGAACTGGCCTTTTCTATTAAAGAAATTAAAGGAATTGTGCCTGGAAATTAAGAAAATACAGTAGTTTATGTTTGAGTAAATCGCTGTGCAGAAAATACAAAATGTTAACACTGGGAGAGCTTTTTGTCATTCATCTTTGTCAAATATTTGGGGGACATGTTAACCAATGCATGCTGGCATTAAAGGATGAAGATATAGTACTTGAACAACTACTATGTGCAGTACCTTGTAGAGCTGTGAGAAAGACAAAAAGTAGATGAAAAAGAATCTGCTCTTGATGACTCTATAGTTGTACTGTAAATTTTCCCTTTGTCCCTCTATACCATTCTCTCCACAAATCTGTGGGCTTGGTGACTCTTCTGGAATGCATCAGTGGGTGCTCTTGACCTCTGGCTTCCAGCAGGCTTTGTTCAACAGTAAACACCAGCAGGAGACCAGAGGGAGGGAGGAGAGGAAAGTCTGTTTATCCCTCAGATATGCCTCCTCTGGGACCATGGCAGACTGGCTTCTGTAAGGAACCCCTCTTCATACATCCGTCTTTTTCTTGGGTCCAAGTTACTGCTCCCCCTTCTTGAAACGGTAGGCCAAGGGATAGAAACAGATCCCACTTCCACCAGCCCTGTGCTACTGAACCATCTTTTGTAGTGTCTTCATGTCCTATGCACTTTTTTCCAAAGGTGTCCTTCGCACGCCTTTTTGTTGTTTTCTCACGTTCTATGCACATCTTCATTAAACACTCTTCTGTTTAGCCTGTTTGAGTGTGCCATCACTTTCCTGCTGAACCTGACTGACACAGCAGGTTGAAGAACTAATAATTAGCAATACACACTATGATATAACGACCATATCAATGTTACAGATTGTAACATAATTTGCTGAACAAGTGGAGGTTAAGGAGAAATCTCTAAGATTTAGGGTCCTAAAGGAAAGTGTCTGAGAGAAGGTGAGACTAAACAAGCAGTAAAAAAACGACTACTGAGAAGAGACAGATAGAGAGGGAGCAGGGACTAGACGTGTTTAAGTCATGGTGCTGAAATAAGGCACATCCTGCTCAGATCACCTGCGTGGGGCAGTGATTCCACAGAGACACGTGCACCTAATGACGTTAATGCCGGGAACGCATCTTATCTCCCACGCAAGAAAGTGTGAAGACGAGCGAAGGCGGCATTATTGGGGTAACTGTGGCTGTGCTCCAATTTCAGTACTTCGGTGTTCTCAGCGACAGACCACGTGTTCCATAACTATGACAACGTGCTCTGCCTGAGGATCTTGCTGTGTGCTGTTATACACTAAAGTTTGCACTTTTGTGTGTTTAGGAATCGACTTTACTAAAGGTCGTTAATTTACAAACTTGCAGATTCTTGGGTTCCACCCCCCACAAATTCTAATTAAGTAATTCTGTCAAGGGACCTGAACAATTTGCATTTTTTAACAAGACATATACCCGATTCTGACATAAACCATACAGGGAGAAATGTGTGTGAACAATAATTGACATTAAAAGTTTTTAATCGGAACAGTGAATTAATGACAGTGGTCTTTTAGAGAGATGAATGTGGCCATAGGACACAAGACAGACTGCATGTGGAGAGATAAAGACAGCGAAGGTTGCTGAGAAAAGACCCTAAAAGTCCAAACAGGTGGGACTGTGTACCTGCGCAGCAAGAAAGGAAATGAAGGGGAGGGACAGATAAGAGCAAAGTGAAGAATGGGCAGGTATTTACTGAGCTTCGTGGTGTGGTGGTTTAAAACATGTCAATAAGATTTTTTTTTTTAATACTTCTCCTACAAAAAATAAAGGTGATTCTAGTTCCCTTCCCCTTGAATACGAGCCAGCCTTCTGACTCCCTTCTATCAAAAGTGGGAGAAGTGACACTGGATGACTTCTGAAGCTAGGTTAGAAAAGGTGACAGGGCTTCCTTCTGGCTCTCTCGGGTTAACGCCTTTGGAGCCCTGAGCTGCTAAGAGTCCTCTACCCTGAGACCTGCATGTGGAGAGGTAGGAAGAGATGCCGTCGAAGCCCCCACTGCTCCGGTCCCCAGCTGTTGGAGTCTTCCCAAACCAAGCATCAGGCACGTGAGTAAAGACGACTTGGAGATGACCCCAGCCCCAAAAACACCATTTTCTTTTCTTTTCTTTTTAGAGATAGAGTCTAACTCTGTCACCCAGGATGGAGTGCAATGGAACTGTCATAGCTCACTTTAACCTCAAAATCCTAGGCTCAAGTGATCCTCCCGCCTCAGTCTCCTGAATGGTTAGGGCTACAGGTGTGCACCACCATGATTGGCTAATTTTTTAAATTTTTTGGTAGAGATGAAATCTTGCTATGTTATGCTGGCTAGTCTCAAACTCCTGGCTTCAGAGGATCCTCCTGCCTTGGCCTCCCAAAGTGCTGGGATTACAGCAGTGAGCCACTGCAGCTCGCCCCAACCACCATTCAAATGCAACTTCAACAGAGACCTTGCGTCTCAATAGACACTCAAGAATACCTGAGAAGTTCTTGATTTCCTAATTCATAGAAGGCATGTGAAATTATAAATAATTATTGTTGTTTTAAGCTACTAAACTTTGAGGTTGATTTCTTATGCAGCAACAGTATCTAATATTCATGGTAATGTCAAAGACGATTCTGATTTTATCTTTGTAGAAAATTTGGAAATTCACTCTTTACATAGAACAATTATAAGAATTGCATTTGTCTTTTAACTTTAATGGTCTTTTGTAGTATCATAGCACATTGCAATAAAAATAAATGAATAATCATCTTCTAATATATTCTCATTTTTGAAACCTAATTATGAAATAATTATAAACAAGCTTCTAAGTCATTAGTTCCAGGAGAAAGCATTGACATTTTCTCTAATATTTTGCACTGAAGTGCTAATACTTAGGAAAAATATTGCCTAATTAAAACTAAATCACTTTCCCCTAAGAGCAAATCACATTTGTCCCCCTTAGGAACAGCAAATCAAATTATAAGTCTGTCAAATCAATTCACTATGCAAGTAGGATGACAGCCCTGTAGGGGTTGATTTTCTTTTATCTCTAAGCTTTTTTACAAAAACATATTTATTTAGTTGAGAATTTTTCTTATATCCAATCTCACTCACTCAAACTCAGAACTTACGCTGTTTTCGATTCCTTTCAGATGGCAACACTGAGGCTAAATTACAGATCCTAGAGGAAATCAAGACTAGAAAAAGAAAAAAAATAATAGTCATATATACATCCTCCAGAAGGTCTCACTCTCTTTTATCCCACACTGCATGATGAACGGGGTTCACAGGGCTTCGTGTGCTCAAGGCCCACAACCCCCCTAAGCATGATTCCTGGGTCCTTTCTCTCTTACTCAAGAAGCCTGAAGGAATGCAAATGAGTAAGAATGGCATTCAAGGTGTCATGGTGGGCTTCAAAGTCCCCTCCCCATCACCTCTCCCATTATGATCCAAGTAAAAATGCTTCATGTCTATGACTAAGCATCAGTACTTAACCATGAGCATTACACCTCAAAACTATGAACAACACACCTCGGAGAACAAAAGCACCCTGGTGAACTGCTGCTTTCAACAAGAGTTTGAATTTGTGTAAAGGAGCCATTGTTTCAGTTACTCCCCAAACAATCTCTGAGTGTTATGTATCAGACATGTTTAATTCCCCAGCCTCGGGTTCCTTAAGTAGGATGTGTGCACCCAGGAGGATGGCTCAGGTGATGATTTGGGGTACAGAAAGAAATATCGGAGTTTCTGTTTAAATTTATTTTTTAAATTTAACAAGGAGGAGAAATTAAACTTCACCAATCTTTAACATGTAGACTAAAATTGTGGTGTCCACCATATCAAAGTCACCCGTCCCTTATGTAGAATCACCTATTTTCATGAGGTATTTTTGGTGATAAAACAACAATTATCGCTATACAGTCAGTTTAGTTTTAATCAAATCTTTAAATCCTGTCTCATAAAGTTTTAACCAAGTTTCTTCAAAATAGTTTCGTTTTAGGCCAGGGATGATGGCTCATGCCTATAACCCAGCCCTGTGAGAGGCTGAGGCAGGAGGATCACTTGAGGCCAGGAGATCAAGACCAGCCTGGGCAACATAACGAGATCCTGTCTGTATAAAAAATTAAAAAAAGAAATTAGCCAGGCATAGTGGCACACACCTGTGGTCCAGCTACACAGAAGGCTGAGGTGGGAGGATCACTTGAGCCCAGGAGTTTGAGGCTGTTGTGAGCTATGATCACACCACTGCACTCCAGCCTGGAAGACAGAGCGAGTCCCTATCTCTAAAAAAATTTCATTTTAAATCACTTTGTTCTCAAAATTTTAGTGAGAGAAAAATAGTTTTCATATTAAAATAAAATATAAATTTCTAAAATTATTAGTTATTTCATCTTTATCACACCATCTTAAATATTCTCTGTGCATTTTATCATTTACATTATAATATACAGTAGGGGCTAATGCTCAAATAATTTTTACTAATGTTGTACATGATCAAAAAAGTATGGAAAATAGTATCCAAACATATTAAATGAAAAAAGAAAAAGGTGGGAGAAAGAATCTCTCTACATAGTTCTTTGCAGAAAATATCTGTAGAAGGATACATTGTCTGCATTCTAGGAAGTAACTGAGACAAGAGGAACAGAGAGTTTCCAGTGCATGCAATTTTATATTCTTAAAACATTCAACTATGTAAATGTGTTGTCTATTCAAAATTAAGGTTTAAAATGGAGAGAGTGAGAGAGAGAGAGAGGGAGGGAGAGGGAGGGAGGGAGAGGGAGAGAGACCGCACAGTAAACATTGTATATATTTATACTCTATTGTATATGATTATATGTATATGTATTTTCACCATGAAAAGGCACATGTATTCATTTACCTTTATGCTTCAGAACAAAGTACAATAGCCTGGAACATGGTAGTAACTCAATAAATGTCTGTTGTTAAATGAAACCTCTCAAAGGCATACTGTGAAAAGCTCCCATCTCCTAAAATACCTGTGTCATTTCATAACCTAGGATACTGTGGACCTTCCCATTGTTCTCTCTTTCCCATTCACTTTATCCTCCTGCTAGAACTAAACAGTCTCTTTATGAAGTTACAGATAGATAGGAGGAATAAGTTCTAGTGTTCTATACTACTGTAGGATGACTATAGTTAACAATAATATATAGTTTCAAATAGTTAGGAGGAGGAGATTGAATGTTCCAATACAAAGAAATGATAAATGTTTAAGATGATAGATATGCTAATTACCCTGATATGATCACTATACATTATATGTATTGAAACATCACTATGTACCCTTAAATATATACATTATGTCAATTAAAAAATTAAAGTGTATTAAAAACAGTAGCTTTAAGTGAACTATATTTGTATCATATGTACTTTTTGTTCCATTGTCTTTTTTTTTTGTTTGGTTGTCCTCTGTTTCCTTTAGTGTGAGTCATTTTAGGTTATAAAAGTAATACTGCAGCAACTGTAATTAGAGAATATTCTGGCATATTAATCTACGTTTCTAAAGTAGTGGGTGGTAGTTTATGACTGAAGCCTCAGGACCTACCTAGAATGCCTGGGTTCAAATCCCACCTCTGTCTTTTGATAAGCTTTGTGACTTTGAGCAGATTTCCCAGGCTCTTTGAAAACTTAAGTCTTTCTCCTCACATGTTAAATAGGAACAACTGTTTTATTCATATCATAAGACTGTTTTGTGAATTAACATATATTAATATGTTAACACATATGGGTTCGGAACAATGTCTGGCACATAGTAAATTCTCAGTATGTGTTCGATATTGTCACTGCCACAACTATTATTAATTTATTATTTCTCCCTCTCTTCCCGTGTGTCAATCAAGTAGCTAGCTCCGCACTTCGTTGTCTCATGGAAGACGTGTGGCAGGTAGAGGCAAAGACTGCTGCTTTCCTGCACACTGAGTCTTTAGGAGAATCTCGATGGACTGGAGACGCACTGCAGGGGACAGCCTGACGGAGCTGATTCCGCAGTCAGCTTCGTGTGAGAGCATAGGCTGTGCTGAAGAAGTAGTAACGGATCCTAACATGCAAGGCAGCTGCTGACGTGGCACGACAGAGCAGCCCTTTGGACTCAGTTCTGCCAGCAGAGGGCTGCAGCTGAGAGAAGGGTAGGCAGAGGGGTGCTGTAAGGTGCAAACTCCAAAGCCTTGCAAGGGCCAGGCTGGTGAAGGGAAGGAGGAGAGGGATGGGCAGGAAGCGGCTGCGGAGGTGGGAAAGGGAGGTGGGGGAGGAACTGCTACGAACTGAGGAGCAGCCACCAACCCTGCCTAACAGCAGCAGCAGCCACTACTCACGTGCAGAAACGTGGACTCAAAGTTGCTAGATCTCTAAGATTTCCAAGAAAAGCAAAAGTCTGCTTTTTAATTTATAATCTCCCAATTTTAAAATTTGGCACAAAAGTGTCCGCAGCCCACATTCAGCCTGAGGGCTGCCCCTTTGTAACCTCCAGGTTTGAGAAAAATAGTAGTCTAGAGTCTGTATTCGCTCCAAGATTGGAATCCTACCTCTGTTTTTGCCTGCTGGTGGCTTTAGACAAGTTACTTAACTTGTCTGACCCTAAATTTCCTTACCTGTAAAGTGAAATAATGACAGCCAATGTTGTGCAGTAAAGTGATAACATGATAAAAATCAATGAAAAAATATGTACATTCAAATATAAATAATATTTGAGAAACGATATACTTTGCTTGTACCAAAAATAGAATCAAAAGTATAGAAACAGTGGAAAAATCAGGTCAGTTTTACATCAATCAGTATCTATAAATATAATAGAAAGCAAAAGTCTGGATCTTTGCGATATCTGGGTCATAGAAATAGAAAATTTTTTGGTATACAGTTGGAAGAAAAGTAACCAGCGTTATCATCAAGGAAGGTCTGCACAGGTCCCTGACAAGGTAGCTGGGACGCCGAACCACTCCTCACATGAAAATCACATGGAAGTGGATGTAGAAGCCTAAGTAGGACAGGGACAAAAGCAGTCCTGAGGGATCAATCCCTAGGGGGAGAAATTGGGAGGAAAACTGGGTAGAGCCAAAAGACGGTACACAGAATGGAGGGAGTTTGGGCTTTATCTCAATATGTGAGACCAAGACGTGTACTGGAGAACACCGCAGATCTGTGGTTGTCTGCACTGACTGCATCGGTGGTCCTGTGAATGAATCAGATTTCTTCAGGAACCAGTTCTTAGAAAGTGGAGTTGATAAGAGATTACAGTGAAAGGCACAGAGACTTTATAACCCAATGATCTCCCTGTACCTGCGAGGGGGGGAGACTGCCCGACACTGAGGTAGAGAGGGGATTGTCCAGCCTTCTCACAGTGTCGACCCTAATTAAGATCATGTATTTAAATCACAGCACAGTGCCTGGCATTTGACACGTGCTTCCTCGGTATTAGTTCTCCTATCACAGGCTCATTTTGGGACTCTGGATTATCATCACCTCTGGCTTCAGATAATCAATTATCAATTCTTTTTTGATTCAGGAGCAGGAAGGGAGGGGAGGATGAGGGAGACAGGGTGTGCTAATTAGCAGGCCTCCAAATGCTTCCTGCCCAGCAGTGTGGATGTCCCAGGACTCTAGCTGAGACAGCACGAGAATGGTTTCCAGCGATTTTTGTTCTGGGCAGCCGTAACACCTCAAGGTGACTTCTAAGGGTTTCATCAATCGATTTGGAAAAAAGCCCCTAACAGGTCTCTTTGCCTTCAAGCCTCTGACAAAAGGGAGGGAAGAGTTGGCCCTTTCCTTTAAAAATCTATGGAATGTTTTGCCCTTAATATGGACTAATGGTAATAATGACTTCTTTTTGTGGAGTGTTTACTATGAGTCACAAATTATGTAAAGAACTAGGTACTTCATCTTATTTAATCTTTATGACCATCCTATGCGGTATTATTTTCCTCATTCTTCAAAAGAAAACATCTAGGCCTCAAGGAGATCAATAAATTTATCAAGAACATGCAGTAAATGAGAATCAAAACCCACTATATTCCACTGATGTTATAACTAACTCCGCTGATTTATACAAGAATCTGAGAAACTGAACTCAACATCACTTTTTATGTAGTCACTCGAATCCTTCCTTTGTCTGGATATCAGTGACACTAATGTTTATTTGCCACTTCAAATCAACATACATTTAATGAACCAATATAGTAAAGGAATGTGCTAAGTTGGTGGGGCAGCTGTGAGGGTCCTGGGGGTGGTGGTAGTGAGAAGGGAAGAAGGAAGGAAGGAAGTTTACAACATGAATCAGATAGCTCTGCCTTAAAGAGAAAAGAATAGAAGCCTATCCGGAGAGACAGACAGACACATATACCCACAAACGCAAATAATTATTCTGTAAAGATCAATTAAGCACTAAGAAGAATTGGTTAGAAAAAAAGTAGCTCATTCATACATAAACTACCTAGGCACAAAACTAACAAAAAATGTACAAGATTTTTATATGGAAAACCATAAAACTTTACTTAATAAAGAACACAAAAGTAGACTTGAAGAGAAACTGAGTGATATGACAATGTTCATGAATGGAAAGATGTCGGTTCTCCGAAAATTAATCTATATATATGTATCTAATATAATCTATATTGAAATTCAAATCAAAATCTCAACAATTTTTATGGGTCTGACAAACTGATACTAAAATTTATAAAGAAGAGTAAATATATGGGCATAGCCAACTTAAAAAAGAAGAAGAAGGGGAGGGTATTGTCCTTTGCTTATCAGGATATAATTTAGATTTGTTAAATTGAAACCAAAACATTGATGCAGAAATATATAACAAAAGAATTAAATAGAGAAACCATAAGTAGACCCATGTGTATACAGAATAAATCACTTCAATGGGAGAAAAGATGCACAAGTCCAGAAATGATCTTTGGAGCATTGGATACATTTTTCATTTCTATTTAAAACATATAATAAAATTTTATCTCTACCTCACACTATACACAAAAATTAATGCAGGTTCAGGAATAAATACCTGAACCTTCAAAACTAAAAATATAGAATATTTTTATGAGATCATAGGTAACACTTTCTTAAAGCTCAAATGCAAAAGCCAAGGGGAAAATACTCATAAATATACCACATCTAAATTTATAATTTCTGTAGGGCAAAATATATCTTAAACATAGTTGAGGAAAGATATAAATGGAAGAAAATATTATGAGATACACAGCAAAGGATTTGCATCTAAAGTGCCCAAATCAATTTAAAAAACCTCAAGCAATCTAACAAAGAAAAGGTAGGGGCAAAATTACATTTTAGCAGTTCTCAAAAGAGGAAATAAAAATGGCCAATAAACACATTTTTTAAATGTTTCAGTTTACTAGTAATTAGGAGAATGCAAATTAAAATATGCATACACAAAGAGTGCAACGCACACCACGCAATACGATGGACATATTTGAAACTTGGACTGAGGGGGGGGAGGGAGGGCAAGGGCAACACACGTAACCTAAACATCTGTACCCCCATATTATGCTGAAATAAAAAAAAAATAGTAATAGAGAAACATTTCTAAACCATCAGATAGCCTAAAATGAAAAGGTAAGTATTGATGGGGGATGTGGAAAAACAGGAAAAAAGTAATCATAAGTTTACAAAACCACTTTTTAATATCAAAATCTAAAATATATATTTAAAACTATATACGTATTCATATATGTTGCATATATATTTTTTAGGATAGAGATTTTTTTTCTTAAAAACATTCATTTCCAGAAATATTCCTTAGAGATCTCTTTGACATACACAAAGGGAGGTGTGTTCAAGGATGCTGATCACAGCATTGTTGGTAACGGCCAAAATTTTAAAACAATTTGAACGTCCAGTAATAAAATACAGAATGTAATATTATGAAATGGTTATAAGGATGAGCTGCGTCTATATGTATCAACACAGATAAAGCTCAAAAACAGAATGCACAGTGAAAAAAGCAAGTTATGGCATGATATAAATAGCACTGAGGAAACAGCAGGTGCAGGCCACTGTGAAAAATAGAAAGTCGAATGTGTGGATAGACACATAAAACTGGAAAATTATTTGGGACCAGATAGTTGAATATGTTGTTAATTACTGCCAGTTTGTGCCTTTTTTTTTTTTAACAGATTTGGTGTAGACTCCCCTCCTTCATTTTCAATCATAGCACCATAGAGTTCTTACTGATTTCAGCTTTACTGTTTGTTTGGTTAATAAATCCTTACTCTGGAAATCTAGCTTTTTTCCCCGCTCCCATTCCAGGAAATATGAAATTCTATACCTTTTAAAAAACACTTTGTTTAGGTTTTCACTGTGGACTCTGGGCTACCTAGTAAAATTCTGGCTATGCAGTGTATTCATTGGGTTGTGAAAAGGTCTTAGATTTCCCACGCTTGTCCACCTTGATTTCTTTCTCCTTACTATTCTGTTTTCTCTTTTCACCGATCAGGCCCTCAAAGGTGAGAGAAAGCTATGTTCCACATAGGAAGGAACTACTGCACAAACCCAAGGAGTACCACAGGGTCTACTATGGTTATAAGGAGAGTCTTATCCCCCTGCCTCCCCAACCCCTTGCAATGACAGGCCTGGGACTTGGAGAGCTCAGCTCTTGGGTGTGCAGGAAAGACGGAGTCACGCACAGCCTGTAGCTTGTGGTAGAAACTGCTTCTTGTCTATCAAAGTCTGTTTTCCTTTTCTTCCATAATGAAGCCTCTGTAGACAGACACACGACTGATTGCTTCACTACATTTCCCAACCTCCCTCATAGCTGAGATGCATCTATACTTAAGTTCTCACCCAGGGAGTGTGAGAAGTGATGTGTGCTGCCTCCAGCTCTGGGGCTTAAGAAATTGAGCACGTAGGCTCTGCACTCTCTTCTCCCTTCCAAGCAGCTGGAACCTGGACCTAGCTTTCACCATGCAGATGCCAACAGTGTCCTAGGGCAGTAGTTCTCCATGTGCGCTCTTGAGACCCACGGGGATCACCAAGACCCCTTCCAGAAGGCCAGACGTAAAAACTATTTTCATACTAATATTAGGACATTAATTATGTGCCTTTTCCCCTCTCATTCTCTCAGAAAGGTACGGTGGAGTTGTGCAGTGGCTACAGGAAGTGTAATAACACAGAAGTCTGAATACAAAACTGGGTATGAGAATTCAGCTCTCTCCTATTAGCTAGAAGTTAAAGAAATTTGCAAATATGTAAAGCATTGTCTCTCTCATCACTTTTTTTTAAGGTTTGGAAAATATGGTTACTTTTCATAAAAGTTTGTTATTTAGGCTAATTTGTATGGATTTATTGTCATTTTTAAATGATTTAATAGTTTAAAATTTCTGTTTTAATTTCTCACATGATATCAATAAATATAGCCCACATAAATGAAAGCTTTTAAAAGTCCTTCATAATTTTTAAAAGCGTAAAGAGGTTCTATGACCAAAAACTTGAGAATCCTTGCCTTAGGGTTGAAGGGACAATAACTTGGAAAAAACCTGCATCTCTGAAAGAATGTGAGGACTGAAACTGCCCTGCTCTCATTCACAGTGAGGCTATCCACCATAAACAAGAGAAATCGGTTTCTGTGTTATGCCACTGTATCACTGTGTCTTTTTATTACAGTACCTTGGATTTACTCTAAGTAATACAGACAATAGTCATATAAGTGGGATGCTACTACATCAAAAGACTAAAATGTGGCATTGGTTTGCTTGGATAGTAAGGGCACAGATATTTTAGGCTGAAAAGTTGATGACCCTTGTTATACCATTGCGAGATATTTGGCACCACTATTACTGTGATAACTTGAAAGGCAGGCCATGTTTCAAGCTAAAGAAGAAATAGCTAGAAAGAGCTAGAATGTCAGTACATTGTTTACTGCTCTTTGCTGTATATAGAAACATATTACAAGAAATAGATAAACTCAAGAAAGAATTGACCGATTTGTGACCAGATATAAAATAAAATATCCAGTAATTTAAGATCTCACAAGGTTGAAAAAGTCAACTAATTCTATACCTCCAAACCACAAGAGTTAGGCTGTTGTTGCAAAAAGGGGTCCCATTAACCCAACACCACCACCACCACCAAAAAGTCACCCAGCCCTGAAGCAAAACCCAGACTTAGGATGTTGTCTTTCTACCCAAACCTGATCTTTTAGATGGCCTCAAAGTAATTGTCATTAAATGAGAAAATGAAGAAATAAAGTAGATTAATAACTATACCTGTAAAAGAACTCTGAGGTAGTTATAGGTACTAACTGGAAGCAAAAAGAGAGGAATTCTACCAAATTTGGGGTGGGGGCCGGGAATGGTTTTATCAAAGTAAACATAAACCCAGCCAGGAAAGTCACGTGCTTTTTTCAAACTTAAAATAGGTCCCCCAGGAGGGCAGAGTCTCCAGCACACCACTTTGAGGGGCCACGCAGGGGTAACGGACAAGGAAGAACTCAGAGGGCCAGGGCTCTAGAAGAGAACAGACAAAGAGTTGCTCCAAGACAGCAGAGCCAGGAGTTGCCAGTGGGCTAAACATGCAATCACTCCACTGCCAAGGCAAGGACCCTTTGCAATCCCTGCTGAACAGGATTTGCTACTTGCTATGGTTTAGTGACTACTGTGTATATTCCCAAACTTCCCTTTTATGAACAGGAGCCTTTATTTTACTTGTCCTGGTCTTGCTCTTCCATTGTTTATTGGTGGCAGAGAGGGAAGATAACTTGAAGTTTAGTCTACAGCTGGCGAGCATTGAAGAGTCACATCTGGACCTGATGAAGAAAACTATACATCAAGTAGAGATTCTCGACTTTTGGACTAGATGGTGGGACTCCGAATTGTCTTCCTTAGAGAGAGAGCGAGTACACTCTATGTGTGAGAAGAAGGGAGCAGGTAGGCTTTGCGTGGCCAGAGAGGCAAACTGTGGTCGAAGGTGCTAGTTAGTTCTCCCAGTTTTCCACAGTAATAAAATCGTAGCCAGGCACCTGGAGGCCCAGCTGGATTATACTTTCCAGCCTTCCTCACAATTACAACATGACTAAATTCTCAAAAATGCCATGTGAACAGAAGTGCCAGATGTAACTTCTAGATCTGGGACTTCAGACCTTCACGTTCTCTTCCCCTTACATGCCAGCTGGAACCCATCTGTGATGGCAGCCCTGCTTCAACCACAGAGCTGATGACAGCTGTCCCAGGAGATGGCAGAACAACAACTTGGAAGGAACCATGGTCCCTAAATGACCTCAAGGAGAAAAGCAGGCCAGCCAATCTGGACTGTTCACATGGAGACTATTCTCTAAGAGAAAAAATATTCTTCTTTATCCTATAAGCCACTAAGTTATGTCTTTTGTTACAATGGTGTCACCATCACCCATATATGGCTGACATCAGAAATCCACCATCTCTTCTTACACCCTGGACCTGTGAAGAAACCTTGGGGAAAATGTCTGCATGTGTGTGTATATGTGCCCACATTTGCACTAGAAAAAGCTGAGTTAAAGCAAAACCTTGAAGAGCTATAGTATAAAAAAATATCTATTTAGTTGTATCCTTTATAATAAACCAGTGAACAGTAAGTAAAGTGTTTTTCTGAGTTCTGGGAGTCATTCCCGTGAATTATCCAACCTAGGGAATGCATTCTGGGAACCCCAATTGATTACTAGAGGTGACTGCTGGGACTTGCAACTGGTGTCTGAAATGGGGACGATCCTGTGGGACTGAGCCCTTAACCTGTGGGGCCTGTGCTAATTCTGGATAGTGTCTAAGTTGAGCTGAATTCTTAGACATCTAGTTGGTGCTGGAGAAATGGTGTGAAAAATTCCACACATTTGGTGTCAGAAATGGTGGCAGAAAAGAAGACACCACAGAAGCCTAAGCCTACGCAGGGTGTGGTATAACAGGGCAGACCCTGAGACTCTGCTTCACATAAACACTTCAGCTTTGCCTCTGCACCCGCCGAACTCCTGCAGGATCAGCAACGGTGGCATCGACCTGAGGCACTTCCGCACTGCTCACAGTGGCCAAGGACCTCCAGGCTGCCACAACGCCAACCTGAGAAGTTGTCAAATTGGACTTGTTCAGCCTCCAAAGTGTGGCTGAAAACAATGAACGCAAGTGACTGCAAATTCTGCAGAGAGATTGCCCTACAGAATTTGCTAACGGCTTATCCCCAAACCTGTATTGTGACCCGTGTCTTGGCTATATAAGAGGATATGGTGACTGATCCCGTACTCAGAGTCACCGGAGAGTGACTTTTCCCATCCTTCCCTATTTGCCCTTCCCCTCTCTGCGTCCCTAATGCAAGTACCATGAGTAAGATTTCAAGATTCTGAGACACCCGTTTAGATGTCTGAGCCTCATCCAGGCACAAGCTGGCAACGGCAGAGACATGTTCAAGTGGATGAAAAATTAAAGTTTTGATTTAGATAGCTGAAAATGAGACATATGTTAATGTTTTTTAAGTGACCAGAAAAGCCAAGGGATCTTCCTGTATTATTATCCAAGGAAAAAGGGAGATACTCAATATAGCATGTTTAAAAAGCAATAAACAGGCCGGGCGCAGTGGCTCACGCCTGTAATCTTAGCTCTCTGGGAGGCCGAGGTGGGTGGATTGTTTGAGCTCAGGAGTTCGAAACCAGCCTGAGCAAGAGCGAGATCCCGTCTCTATGAAAAATATAAAGAAATTAATTGGAAAACTAAAAGTATATAGAAAAAATTAGCCAGGCATGGTGGTGCATGCCTGTAGTCCCAGCTACTTGGGAGGCTGAGACAGGAGGATCGCTTGAGCCCAGGAGTTTGAGGTTGCTGTGAGCTAGGCTGACGCCACGGCACTCTAGCCTGGGCAACACAGTGAGACTCTGTCTGAAAAAAAAAAAAAGCAATAAAGAATCAAGTAGCTTCATCTGTTGATACCAAGTGCAACTAACTCATTTAAAACATGGGCTGGACCAGGTTTGGGTGGCAATGCCCACCTGCCTGCCTGGCTATCATGCTTCCACCAATTGCCCAGAATCACACAGAATGGCTGCCACAGCACTCGTTTTGAACAGCAATACATGTGACAGCAACAGCAACATCAAAAGATTGAGCAGATTTTTCCAGTTTTTCTCTATTCAAGTCCAGATCAATTAGAACCAAGCCCTTAAACTAACTGAGCGCCACAGGTTCTGGATTTAGGGTGGGAGGGGAAACCTGAGCTGGGGAGAAAGACATTCCAGCACAACAGGTGTTCCAAAACAGTTAATTGGAACATTCAAAGAGATGCTTTGTAAAGCTACCTCTCTCCTTGATCTGCCTAACTCCAGGCTTTCTTTTACTTGAGACACAAATTTACATCTTATTTGACCCAATCCTGTGTGATACAGTATCTGCAACATGTTAAAAAAAGCTTCAAATAAATAAGAAAAAGCCAAGTCTGTAGAAAAATGGGTGAAGAAGAACAGGCAATTCACATAAGGGAGAAATAAAAATGATCAATAAATATATGAAAATATACTCAACCATAATAGTAATCCAAGAAAGGTAAACCTAAAAAACAAACCATTTCATACTTATCAGACTGGTAAAAATTTTAAATATGAGTTATATCTGATTGGAAAGGGTCTCATTCAATACTGATGAAAATATAACTTGGAAAAATCTTTTTGAAGGACAGTTTGGAAATAGCTATGAAAATTTAAAATGTATTTGTGTATGAGCATGTGTATACATGTGTGCGTGCGTGTACGTGTGTATATGTGTAAGTACAGAAAAAGGCCTAGAAGAATTTGTAACAATCTTAACAGTATTTCCATTTCTCAGGTGAGAAAGGGACGTGGGATGGAAGGAGAGTGTTAATGAGTTTTTACTTTTTATAGCAGGACTTAACATCTGTGTGACCATACATTATTTTGTAATTAAAAAGTATAAATGAAAAATCAGTTACCTACAATTTTAAAATATTAAAAATACAAAATATTTTAATTGATTTATTTCCCCTTAAAACAGATGTGTTGAGTGTTAAGCAGGCATAGTCAACTTAAATTTGAGTAAATTTTGGCAACCAAACCCTATCTTAATATAGGTTAGGTAAGTGGTGCGGTATTTCACAATCCAGTGAAGAGGGCTTCCTTAATCTGTAGAATGTTAAGTACAAGGTGATGTTTTATATCCACGGATAGCTCTGAATAGGCTTGTTTTTAGTAATTAAAGACAAAAAAAAAATCCTTACAAAAAGTTTTTTGAAATAAATTTTAGAGATATTTGCATTTTTTAATAAAAATAATGCATTCTATTATTAGTTTTTACCTTTCCTTTTGGCAGAGACTGTCTTCAATTTGTAAGCATTTGCCAAGGAAATGACCTTCTGCCAACCCACACTGATGTATTCGCCCATTTTCAGACCAGAATTCATTCAGAAAAACGGCAAGTCTTTCTAGAAATCTTTTTTTTTTTTAAATCTTACAGTTTCAAGCAAAAAGTAGGTCATTTAAAATATTAGTAGACATTCTTACTTGGTCCTCAAAAGATAGAGCCTGGGCAACATCTCTCGGAAAGCCATCAATAACAATGCCCTCTTCGTCAGGTATTTGCATCAATTTTTGTTTTATTTCTGTAATTGTTGTTTCCTTTTATAAAGAAAAAGGATGAAAAACCATAGTTAAACTTAAGTACACTCACAACCTGTATAAAAATTTTTACAGAAGCAAATTATACAGCAGTACCTGTGGGGCCAATTCTCCATTCGTAATTATCTTGGCAATAAGACTCCATTTCCTATTGCTGCTGGTACTATGGATCTTCTTTCTTAATAATTCTCCCACGGAAATGTATTGGAATCCATAACGTTCTGCAATTTTCAAACTTTGAGTACCCTTTCCACTTCCTGGACCACCTATTATTTAAAATAGGCAAAATCGTGACCTTATGATACAATAAGGAACTTTTTCTTTTCTTTCTGTTTTAAGAGAGACAGGGACAGGGTCTCGCTTTGCTGTCGAGGCTGGAGTGCAGTGGTGTGATCATAGTTCACTGCAGCCTTGAACTCCTGGGCTCAAGCGATGCTCCTGCCTTAGTCTCCTAAGCAGCTGGGACTGCAGGCATGCACCATCACATCTGGCTAATTTTTTTTTTATTAGGAACTCCCTTTTATATAACTACCTCCTTCATCTGAGAGCAGATTCTGGACCACCTGTAAGTATCAGGGTGGGTAACTGTTCCATTTATGACATTCTCAGTGCTACTCCTGAATGCAAAGCAAGTAGTCTTAGCCAAGCAAAGGGTAGAACTGTTTTGACCAACTGTATTAGATAAAACAGACATTTTTTCCTAATATTTAAAAAAAATTTGAATAATGCAGTTGAAGGAAATCTTGTCTATTTTTTAAATGTAAAATCTAATAGTTTTCCTTCTGTAATCAAAGAAAAACCTGAGATACAAAAGACAAGGATCAAAATGGGTTCCAGGCCAACAAAGAGTTAATGTGTAATTTGGTGAAATGTAACAATTATTTTTTAAACCAAAGGCACACCAATATTGACAGTGTATTTAAATTGTTTTTGAAATCTGTTTGCTCATGCATATCCTTGCCTTGTCTCCTTTGAATTCAAAGGTTTTATGTAATGACTGTGGAGTGAATGGAATAGATCCTTAAGGCAGAAAAATTCATTGAATAACTTTGAATTTGTGATACATTAGTATGAAATAATCAACATTTTGCAACAAAACTCACTATTAATCATTGGTAATTGCCATTTATTTTTTAAAAATATAAATAATAAAATAATCACAAAATATTAATACATATGCTTCAGATTTCATTTCCAAGTCATATTAATTTTTCAGTTAAATTTCTAAACAATCTCAATTAGAATTTAGGGTCAGAATAAATTTTTAAATAAAACATATAGCAATCAGCCCACTTTATAGTTGTTTGATAGCAATTATCAAAAAGAAATATTTCCAAGTACTTAAGTGTAAATTATTGAACATAGTCAAAACATTTTTAAAAATCGATGCCTAATAAATAGTGAAATGTTTTGGTAATATTCATTGAAACATAATTATAACTTATTAAGCAATATTGAAAATAAAAATTAACAGAAAAATGAGTTGATCTTTCCTTAATATCAAGATTTTTACATGAAGTCATTTTATATCTAATTATTTAATAAATATTGTTATTCTCTCAAATAATGTAAATAAAAAGAATGAAAAGTCTTTTTTATTTTTTGTATAGGGAGATCTGAGTGGGTAGATTTGGTTAGCAGAATTCTAAGGTCAACTAATACAATGTGAGTCATTTCTTATCCTCAGTCCCAAAAAATGTCCCTAATAATATCTAGCTTTTACCTTTTTACTGCTTTATTAAACTTAGTATAAAAATTTAGTTACATTTTGACTATTATCTTCTAAGAGACACTAAATATTATTGTATTAAACTTAACATTATGAACTACTTCTACTAAATTATTAAATTCTTTATTTTGCAAATCAAGAGTAAGTTTTGGGCCGGGCGCGGTGGCTCACGCCTGTAATCCTAGCTCTCTGGGAGGCCAAGGCGGGCGGATTGTTTAAGCTTAGGAGTTCGAAACTAGCCTGAGCAAGAGCGAGATCCCGTCTCTACTAAAAATAGAAAGAAAGTAATTGGACAACTAAAAATATATAGAAAAAACTAGCCGGTCATGGTGGCGCATGCCTGTAGTCCCAGCTACTCGGGAGGCTGAGGCAAGAGGATCACATGAGCCCAGGAGTTTGAGGTTGCTGTGAGCTAGGCTGACGCCACGGCACTCTAGCCTGGGCAACACAGTGAGACTCTGTATCAAAAAAAAAAAAAAAAAGAAATATGTGAACCACATAATTTAAAATTTTCTAGTAACCACATCAAAAAAAGCTAAAAAAGACTAATTTTAATATAAGCAAAATATATACAACACATAAAAAATATATTTTGTACATGTGATTAATATAAAAATTATTAACTAGATATTTCACTTTTTTTCATACTAAGTTTTCTAAATTCAGCATGGATTTTATATATATAGCACATTTCAATGAAAAATAAATACTTTTCAAGTGCTCAAAAGCCACTGTGTACTGGACATTGTGGATTTAAAGCTAAAGTTATAACATTGTCTTGCAGGGTTTATAATGTATATAAATGTAATACATATGACAGTGAAGAACAATGGGGAGAGGGGATTCAAGGTTTCCACATTTTATATGAAGTTGTACGATATTAATTTTAAGCATACTGTGAAAAGATATGAATATATATTGCAATCCTTAGAACCACTAAAAAAAATTGATGCAAAGAGGTACAGTTAAAAAGGCTTAAAATTAAAATAAAACTCTCAAAAATATTTTAGGAATCCAGAAGATGACAGGAAGGGAGAAACGACAAAACAAAAAAAAACAGGGGAAAAACAGAAAACAAATAATAACATGGCAGATCTAAATCCAACCAAATCAATAATTACATTAAATGTAAATGGACTGGACATTCTAATTAAAAGGCAGAGGTTATTAGAATGAATAAAAAATTAAAATCCAATTATATGCTATTTAGAAGAGACACACTTTAAATATAAAGACAAAGATAAGTAAAAATTTAACTTATCATGGAGACAGATATACCAGGTAAACAGTAAGCATAAGAAAGCTGGAGTGGCTATATTAATATCAGATAAAATAGACTGATAAAACAAAGAGTATTATCAAAGGTGAAGAGAAACACCTCATAAACTAAAAAGGTCAATTCAACAAATGACTGAATAAGTATAAATAGGTATGCAACTAATAATAGAGCCTTAAAATACAGGAAACAAAAATTGAGAGAATTAAAGAGAGAAATGGACAATTCCAAAGTCAATGCAGGAAAATTTAACACATTCTTTGGAGCAGTTGTTAAAACTAGACAACAAAAATATCCATAAAAACACAGAGGATCTTAATAACACTATCAACCACTTTGATCTAATTGACATTTCTAAAACACCATACTACCAGCTAATGCAGAATACACACTGTTTTCAACTGCATGTGGTACACTGACCAAAAGAGACCACATTCTGGGTCATAAAGCCGAGATCAGAAGGAGGATAAAAATCACTCCTTACTGCTATATTTTACTGCCTCTTTTAAAAAACAAAACAAAAAAACAAAGTAAAAGCAACTCCTCTTTCCCAAAAAAGGTAAGCAGTATTGCTTACTTAGATTACAGGTGTTCAACAAATGTTCATCCATTGCTAAACAAATAAATGAATAAACATGGTCATTTTTTATAGTTATATGAACAGCCTTAGAAAACCCAAAATTAAAGATAATTGAGAGTGTGGGTATTCAAATATTCAATACAGTTTTTGAAAAGCACTGTTAGGATTTATTTAAATCTACATTTAGGGATTTAGTTATAATTGTTCAAACACTTTATTATACTTAGGTCACTTCCTTTTTGAAACTATTCTTAGCCTTCTTATTAATCTGATTTTAAGGCTGAAACACTGAAGCCCTTAAGGGAAAGAGAAAGCTCAGATTCAATTACCATAGCAACTCTAAATCTATCACACTATATTTGTATACGGGAGTTTCATTTAAATACATGAATGTATGTGAATTTGCAATATGTCTATGCTGTAGTTGCTATGGAAACCATAACTTCGAATTTCCTTTTAAATTTAGTGAGTGTTCACACATGAAAACTGATCCCCTTAGACGGCTATCTGGACTTGCAGATATAGCTCATAGCAACAAATTTACAAACATCATGATTCACAATGATTTATGTACTTAATAGATATCTAACATTATGCAAATATGTATTTTAATACATGCCCCCTGGTTGGTAGATCAAAACCAATTCCAGATGCAACTCCTCAGAATGTAGACCGTAAAACTTGCCAGGCAGCCATCCAATCTCATGTGACAGCCTCTGCTTATGTTAAAGCTCGTTACATCACAGGTAAGTTACCCAGCTATACACAGAAATCAGACTACCCTAAGCTTCTCTGAATCCATAGAAGAAAAGTTTTTATCTGTACTGAAATAGCAGAAAAATCTTGAATATTTTAACAAAAACAGAATGCACCAAGGATGTGGAGTGTATGTATTTTATACGTAAGCAAACGATCTCTGGCACATGGCTATATAGGTAGTCTGCATGATGTCAAAGCACATTTTTTTCTTCCTAATGTGGACAGAGTCCTCTTTTAATTATCATCATGGTGATGATAATCCACTTTATGATCATTTTTTCCACTCTAATCTTAACCTTCTGTCATACAAAATGTTTTGAAGCTGTCACTTACTACCATTTACCGTGCAATAGACAAGTTAATTTTCATATTTGCCTAAGGAAATATTTGGGGAGAGATAAATTCACTGCAAAATAAATTGAGTATTCCAAAGTCAAAAATGGAAAAGTAACTGAGGAGCAGCTCCTATTTTTGATTGTACCAGCCACTGCTTGTTTCCACGAATACCAATAATTAAGAAATGATCAAGGATTGGAGGTGGGAATAGAAATTACTACTAAATGTTACTGACCTGGAAGCACTGTGAGATAAATGTGATACAGATATGTGAATTTCCCAGGCAGCTGACCCTCACCTCATTGAGCACTTTAATTTGTCCTAAATTTTAGATGGACAAAATCAGGACTGTGTAAGGAAAGAGTGGCCTCAAGTGGCTTTAGACCAGAGGCATGGAGACCAGTTTAGAGACTGTAAACATAGAGTTCATGGGAGAAATGATTCAGAGTCAGTATTATAAACAGAAGTATAACAAAATCCTAAGAATTATAAGGGACCAAAGATAGTATTGATAATTGCATCTGGTGTCGTACATACACTGAAGACTACCAGGGGGCATGGAGCTATTTGATTTTGTAATAAAGATCCCAGGCTACCACTAGGCTCATTAATTAAGTTTTGTTAAATTTTTTGGCTCTTCTTTTACTGATATTTGTACTTTCTATCAATAGCTGTATATTCTTTGCCCTAATGAGTTCTGTGCTAAGGATCCAAATCCCCATGTTTATTATGTCGAAATTAAGAAAGAGCAAATAAGCTCTGAATAAGCATCCTAGAAACTCTCTTGCAAATAAGAGTAAAGTGTATAAATTTTATGGCATAGATTTTATTCTAAAACACCTATTCTGACTCTTAGAAGACATTTTTGGCTTACATTTTCTTGGCTGTATTCCCAATAACTGAATACATGACCTCTAGAAAAATGAGGTCTTCATGCATTTATAGGAGCCTTCCTCCTATCAAAGCTTTTAATAATAATGCTTTATATGTGATGTATACCTTGCTATAATTTTTCTCCCAGTATAGTTTTACTATCCCACAATGCGCAAAAGTCAGAACATACTTTATTTAAAAGGGAATGACTGGTTTGACTTCTGAAAACATCCTTTCTCCCTAATGAAGATCAATGAGGCAAACATGGTCAGGGTATCAGGAACATGGTCTCAGGAATTACTGCCTTCTGGAATATTATAAACCAAATTTATTATGTGTTGACTTTAATGTGTTTGCTGAGCTTTGTCACTTGAGAGGTTAAGCTCTGGAAAATATCTATTTCTCTTTCAGGTTCATGGGCAGTCTATCAAAATGGCAAGTTTCTCTGTGGCTTTTGCGAAAGACAGATGAGGGAATTCCTAGCAAACGAGGCCAAGGCAGCATAATGACAGTGCTGTTTGGGGGAAGAGGAATGTTGGTATCGATGTAAAACAAAACAAAAACAAAAAACTAAGGACACGTTATGACTGTGGAAGAAAAATATTCTGAGGTCTATCCAATTTCACCATTAAAAACTCTAAAAAATGGCAGTTGCATTTCAAGACCAATCTGTCCATCATTCACAGCTATAAAAAATGACATTAAGATGAAAAATGCCAGACACCCTTGATTTTCTCACCTCCCTGTCCTCCCGCTCCACGGGCCCCCAAATCCCAGACTCCGGAGAGGACACACCGACCCGCTTCTCCACTCCAGATCCTCGACCGATGAAAGTTGCTGACAAAAGGTGAAGGCCAATTTGAACTGCCATAAATATGTGCTTCCCTAACTTCCGGTGGTTTAAATTTCACTCTACCTCTTTCATCACTTCGGCTCCAGAAAAATAAATATCCCCTTTCCTGTCAAACCCTCTATCTATGCCCTGGATTTGCTCTTTTTTTTCTCTCCAGCTTTAGGATCTTGCTCCACCAATTTCCCCTCTTCTTCCTGCTTTCAATTATTCCTTCTCCAAAGATCTTTCTCTCATCTTACAACCCTACTCATTTTGTCTTACCCTAAAAGCAAACAAAAGCAGATCAGTAAGAATACTATCATCTCTTTTCCTTAAACCAACCAAATGGTTTTTTTTCCTTACAAATTTGTTGAAGGTCGAATCTACTCTTCCTACATTTAATCTACCCTTGTTAAATTTCTGCAGTCTAGGCTTATGCACTCAGCATTTTAATGGACCAATTCTCTAAAGGACTATTAATCATCTGTTAGGAGTCAGACTTCTTTGGCCTATTTTCAGGCTTTACCCTATATGATATCTCCACAATTAGTGTTTGGCATTGTTGTGACCCCTCTTTCTAGAAATTTCCTACTGTTTGTTTTCTGAGGCTGAGTGCCCCTGGTTTTCTTCCTTATGTTCATCTTTTTCTCAGGTTCCTCTTCTTCCTTCCCCCCCTTGAATGTTCGTATTTCCAAAGAGCTGTGCTTCGTTATCTTTGTTCTACATAGGCTCACCTACTCCATGGCTCTAAAGTTGGATTTTTATACTATCTCCATATCCTTCCTCCAACTCATTCCTCAATCCACTCCTGGTCACATCATTCCACTGAAGGGAGGAATCATTCAAGTGGAGAAATCCAATGGATTCTTCCAGATGACATTTTACTTGACTTCTTAGCAGATTTAGACACTGTTGACCATTCTGCTTCCTTCTGCTTGCTTTCCTGACACATCACTCTCTAGTTTCCTTCAATCTTTCTGGCATCTTCCCTGCTTCCTACACCAGCCCTTCCTCTTCCACTCAACCAGTAACATCAGAATTCCTCAAGGCACTCTCCCCTTATCACTCGGTGTTCACTTCCAGCTTCCATAAATGGACATACAGAAAACTCACAAATACTTCCCTCTAGCCCACACTCCTTTGAGCACCAGACACACATGGGCATCCCCCATACACACATACAAACTGCCTTTTTAGATATATTCTTAGATGTTGCAAAGGAATCTCAAGCTCAGTATGTTCAAAACTGACTTACGATTTTTTCCCAAATCTGTTTTTCTTTCAGCACTTCCCGAACAATATCCCCGAATCCTGCCAGGGTCTTGCGACAAAACAAGAAGTCATGTCTGACATCTCCCTTTTATCCCAGTATTCATCTATTACCCATATTGGGCATGAATAACAAATTTGTATTATTTACAAAAGTAAGGTTACTGACTGAACACATACAAACACTGTGTTAGACATTTGGGACAGAAATATGGTTTTTGAGGATTTCATTGTTTAATTGTCCAGTACTTGACTGGTGTTTACAATAATGACCTAATTTTATAAGGACATGTTCTACCTGGTAAAGTCTGCTTTTTATGGCAGGGATTTTTATAATATATTTTAGAAAGATTTTTAACCACAAAAGCTTAACAAGTTTTAAAGATCCAGATATTTACCCTCAATGACTTCACTTTTGGACAAAACTGGGTAAAAGGGCTATTGCTGAATGTTATTACAGAAAAATTGGCATTGCCTATACAGGAGACAGTATGTATATAGTTCATGAATTTCCTTTGAGGAAAGGAAATGGATGGTAAACCATATTTAAAAGCATCATTTAATTCATATTCTGATCTGTACTGCCAGCAATTAGCAATGACAATATTTCAGTCAAAATCTAAACAGACTATTTGAAATTTCTCAGGAAAATTAGAAGGAGACGGAAACCTATCCCTGGAGTATTATTTTAACATCCAGCTTCAGTGATATAATGCGAATAGCTCTGCCTTTTTAATAGTTTAAATCAGGATTGTTAGATTAATGACAAATGGGTCACAGGAAGATAAATGTGGTCAGACAGAAACAATAAAAACCATCCAAAGGCATTAAAAATATTGACCGCTGGGAAGAATCAGTCACAAACACACAGCAAAGCACAGGAGGGTCTGAGCTGTCTCCTAAATTGAAAGTGACTCGGTGATTTCATCGTGACAATACCTGCTGTGGGGGAGTTTGCATGGTGAGACTTTTTCGGCAGGTTGAAGATCTGTTCACCAGGGTCTGGGGGAGGAATTGCATCTTGCCCTTGTCGTGCCTCTACGGGATCATACTCCTTCCCATCATAGTTAGCATCATAGAATTTCTTAAACCACTGAATAAAATCCAGGTTGTCTTGGAAACGTCCTTTCACTAGCTTCTCCACTGGAATTACCTGGAATATAAAATCGCAATGTGAGTTACAAACCTCCCATTCGTTTTGTATTTAACGCAACTGAAATATTCCCTAAATATAACTATTTCTTGGAATATTTAATAGTTCTTTTGGAATATTAATAGTTAATATTTTAATATTTAATATTATTTAATAGTTCTCTTGGAATATTTAATGGTGTTGAATAAACCAAACAAAAGAAGGAATACCCTTAGCTGCCAAGAGGGGCTGATCTCCCTCATGGTGTATTTATTGCCAAAGTATCTCATCACAAAAACAGAGGCTTGGGATGTTGTGTTGTTTCGAGACTGATGAGCTTTCCTTACTTCTTTGTAACACTTGGCCCAGTTGTGTTGGGATAGACTCTGATAAAGATTATAGCTATTAGAGAGTGCAGAAACTGAAATCAATGAGAACAGGTACTAATCTAATGGTTCAAAATGAGCTTTCTCAGAGCTTATTTATTATGTACAGAGACAAATATGAAAACAATTAACCACAATATAGGGCCCAGTAATTCATGGGCTACCCAGGAACAAACAGCTCCTATGCCAGGAAGTACAGAGGAAAAGAAAGGGAGGCTGATTAAGGGCCATCGAAAGCACTGGAGGTGGGGGGACACAGCACTCACATCACCTTCCAAGACACGAATCTCAGCCTCTGCAACCTAAAGAGTCAACCAGTATTCCCTAGAGAGGTCTTACAGGAATCTTCAGAATTATGACAACGAAGAAATATGGTTCGACTGCTTAACTTAATTCGGTAGGCCACTATTTTTTGAAGGACAATGGAAAGGTATCTAAGCTATCCAAATTATACCACTACTGGATTCTGACTTCCTGTGTCTTTGGGTGGGAATACTAGTTGAATGTGAACCACAAGAGTTACAAAGCAAGGGTGTGAGTCAGATTGTGTATGTCTGTGTGAGCATGTGATTCAACAAGCTCATGGCTCTGCTGTGTGACAAGATGAATGGAAGCTGCGTAAATTAAACTTTCAGCAAGGCTGTGCCACTTCAGGAGCTGTATGTCACTGATATCCTAAAATGTGTCAATAGGACCACTTTACAAAATGTGGAAAGATATTACATATCAATGACAACTTGGAAGGAAAAAATCAGCTGAAGCATATCGGGCCATCCATTAAACTAAACCATTAGCAATATATTTTTCAAAAATGTTTTTTGTGTAGCTAAAATAGAAACTAAACTAAGTACAGAACAAAATAAAGGGAAGCAAACTTTTGGAGGAGACCAGATTTTCCATGAAGACTCTTCTGGTAACAGAGATTTTGGTGTTGATATTTCCCTGTTCTCACTTCCCCCAGCTCCAGTGAAGTCTGCTCACAGGAAGAATTTCTGCCATATGTGCATTTAATTGATTTTTCATTGTACTCTTTGTTGACTTTTACGTCTTCTCAGTTTTAAATTTTTGTTTATGTTGATATAGATCAATTGTTTGAAAGTGACTTCTTAGAACACAGGGCCCTTTAATTAACATACTATTATATTTTGTCTATTGTTAGACGCTAGACGTGAAAATTTATAAATAGTTTTAGATGACTATGGTACATTAGCTGTTAAAAGATGGCATTTTGCTTCTGTTGACTTAATTTTGCATTCCCTGTCAAAATGAAAATTTTGGGGGCATAAGTTCAAAATCTGAGGTAGCAAGCAAAGCTCTGTACAGAAGCTTCCATCACACTGCTGGGCTATGACAAACAAGAACAAGAGTACTTAACACTGTCTCTCAGGACCTTTGGATCGAATGACAGCAAACTAAAGCTAGAGAGGCTAAAAAGGCCATGAAGGCCAGTCTCCTTCCACTACAAGAATTTTTTCTCCAACATTCTTAACAAATGCTCATCCATGCTGTGTGTGTGCACTTCTAGAGAGATATGGAGCCCACCAATTTGAGGTATAGCAAGTTCTATCAATAAACCTATGAACAGGTATTTCTTTTCTTTTTAATCTAGAAGTATGTATAGAGAAATGAATGAAAAAAGACACAAGTGGTACTGCTAATTTATAAAAGTAAGGAGAGCCTCCTATACAGCTTTTGTTTTCAACATACATGGAAGAGATCACTGAAAATTAAGCATAGCAAAGGACATAGAGTTAAGAAAGAATCCGAAGGGTTAAGATGGTAAAGAAAACGTGTTCTGAAATAAAAATTCTGAGAAAATGAAAAGCCAATATTTTCATCATTGTCTTGATATTAATGCTTTTATTTAGGAAGATATTAATTGTATCAACTTAAAACATACATAATTTACCCAACTTTTCTTTCTTTTAACTTCTACCTCTTATAATCCAGCATTTTATTTTTTTATTTCCATAGCCTATTTATTACTACTATTTATGCAAAGAAAAATTTTCCATTTCTCTCCTGCTGGTTTATCTCTTTTCTCTTATTCAAAATTCATTTCTTTCCAAGCTTATTCATGCTAAGAAACATATCCTAAATAAGGAATACAGATTGAATAGGTATTTGAATAGCAGTAAACATGCAGAGAGAAATTTAGTGGGTTTTAGCAAATAGTCCCTTATTGAGGGGAAAAGAACTCCAGGTCTAAGTCCATCTGTATCACTCTAGGACAAAGTTAACACAATTCAAAGGAGGGGAAAAAAAGCAATTATGGACACTGAGAATCTGAGGGCACACACTATGCTGGGTATTTTCTCTCATTTCAACTTCATCACTATGAGTAAGGGGTTTTTAGTCCCACTTTATGATAGGTAAACTCAGTCTCAAAAAATGTGAATAACTTGCTCAAGTCATGAAGCTAGGATTCAAACCCATGCTATATCCACCGTAACATGGTATTTTTCCAAAGGGGGAAAAAAAAATAAAGAACCACAATGGCAACGGGTAAACATAAATGTTTCTCATCTGCAATGCTAAAATATAACTAATAACAATATTTTAACATTTGTGATGCCTGTTAGAGTTTTTCATCTAATGGCTACAAGTTTAGAAAATTTCCTGAAATAAAAACTTTGTACAAATACGGGAAGTTAGGGTTGATGCTTTATGCTGTGTACAGACTCCAACCTACTGTTGAGCTATTAAGATACATCCCATTGATATATTCCTACATTTCTGCATTTCTACACAAAATCAATTTTAAGGAAAGACAATGTATTTTTTGGAGGCACAAGTGAGTCTCCTACCTTATCGACGTTCATTCGCTTAAATGATGCTTGCAGAAGTTTAAAATTGTGGATATACTCGTGCTCCAACTTTGCTTGAAATTTTACTTTCTTCAAACTAATGCAGCCTGGAAAGAGCATGTCCATGAACTGGCAATAGGCCGCCCCTGGAAAGAGACAAGAAAAGTACTGGCGTGAGTTTGATTGTACACAGACATGACGGAGGATCGCTAGGCAGGAAGGGCATCGTGCTTACAGGCGCCATCATCACTCAGAGCAGAGCCCTCCTGGCCACGTGTGTCCCTCTCATCATTGCACTTACATCTCCTTGTCCACAAGGGGTGGCTGCCAGAGGGAAGGGACTGCGCCCCAACAATGCGGCACCTGCCAATTCCCCACTCCTAACCACTGCGCATTACACTGCCTGCACCAGAGTATCATCCGGTTCCACGACCAGCGAACACAACCTCATACTATAATGCCAAGGAAACCAGGGTAAGAATAACTCTTCCTAACTTCTGCCAGAGAAAAGGAACATATTTTTTCTTCTATCTAGCTACTACCTGCTTTAAGTCACCAAAATAAATAAATTTAAGAGGAAAATACAGAAAATGTAAAACGAGGGAACTACAAAAGTTCTCATGAAACATGTAGCTCAAAAAATACACACATTTGTCTTAGCTGTTTTATACTCATCTTGCAAAATCACTTGGGTGAAAACTGTATAACGAAGCCATCTAATACCCCAAACAGCTGTAGACCAACTTAATTCCAGTCCAGAGCAATGGAGTGCCCATGAAGTATAAAGGCATGGACACTCTGAAACTTACAGAAATTCAGAGTCATGATATTAATATTTATGATGAGAAATAAACATGACAGAAATGCTCAATGAGTCCCCTGACAAAATGATCATAGGAAAAGGGGATTTTTTTTTTTTTTAAATATGAAGAACTCTTAGAACATTGCCAGCTCAACTAGAAAATCCTGGTAAGACCATGTTTACTGATTCATATATTCTTAAAGGCTAATGGCATCGAGGAAAAGAAGTTCAAAGCCAGAATGATTTTTTTTCTTTTACAAGAAAGAAAAGCAATTGAGTGGCAAGAATGGGAACAAGCAGCCATTTTTGTGCTCTTTCTTTCTTTCTTTGCTGTCTCTAGATCTCGTCTGTTCCTATGATGTGCCGATGATCAGTCTTTCTGGAACACGAAGGGTCTCCCTTCATCCTTTACCACCAAGGCTTCTGTCAGGATCCTGCCCATGACTCACTTTTAGATAGGAAGGACTCACTCGGTCTATTATGTCAAATAGATGTTGAGCACCCTTTACTGAGATAGGAATCCAAGATAAGAGAGAAGACAACACCAGGAATCTAAGGAATGCTAGGACGGGAAATGTTGGGGCAACTCATATTTTGTAGGTAAGAGCATAGAGTGATGCAGTATAGGCCATAATACAATAAATATCTCCAGAGTTTCTGCATCTGGCTTCTCCTTAGACATCAATTCAGTGAGTTCCCAGTCAAGTGGATGGGTTCTTGTAAAAACAAGACAAAATAAAACAAATCAGAATGAAAAATCTTGGGGAAGGTAAGAGAAACATCACGATCTGGGCATTCTTAGAGTCATCCTCCAGTATTCAGTTGTTCCTTCAGAAGGGCCACCAGATGGAGCAAATTCCAATTGCCCTGTTACCATCGTTGTCATACAGATGGGAGTGTCGAAACACAACTGCCTCATTACTTGCTCTTTAAAGTTTTTTTCACTTTTGTAGAGTTTAGCATAAAATTTACCTATGGAGACCAAACCAACCAACCAAATCATTCACATGTCAAATTTAAGAAGAAATCAGAGCTTTTTTTAAAAAAGAAATCTTCAACATAGGGAGGGAAGGAAGGAAAAATCACCTCTAGTGTCATCATCCAGAGATAACCACTGGTAATGTTCTGCAGTGTTCTGGTATATGCCATCCTAAACCTTTTTTGGGGAGAGGAGGTTTGTATATAAGAATATATACATATATATATATTTTTTTTTCTTCAAAAACATGATCCTGTAATATTTTTAAAATGTTATACCTATTTTATATGTAAAAAATTTTTTTTTAACTTACTTTGTCTTTGGGGAAAAAGTAAAAAAAAAAAAGAAAAAAAATTTTAACTTAACAGACTGTCAATTCCCTTTCTGACTTACTTAATATTCTCTACCTATATTTTTAATAGCTTTCTGATTTTTAGATCATGTTTATCAACTTTCCCAAATCCAGATTACATAAATATTCATGCATATTTTCATCAAGTACTTTTACAGTCTCAAGTTTTACATTTCAATTCTGAATCCATGTGGAATTTATTTTGGTTTATGATATAAAGTATGGTTTTAATTTTAGTCATTCCGAATGTTAGTGGAAATCTGTCATTTTTGGTTTCCCAGCAACTGGACACCTTCCTACCTGGGGAGATGCTGCAGTCCTTTGCCTCCCATCACAGCAGCTAAAGGCAAGCAGGCATCCTTTCCTGCCCCCAGCAATAGGGATATAGGCCCATGATCTAGGCTCTGCGTTCAAATTCTGCCTGAATGTCCGAGTGGAGGGAGTGACAGAAGTACACAGGGACCATTAGAGTTCAGTCAATGGCAGTGGTGGGGTCTAGCGTTCTGAACAGCAACCACAGCACAGTGGCAGCCTGACCATCCCATTCCTGGGGCACAAGGGAGGCTGTGTTCCCAGATCCTTAGTATCCTTTGATTCCGTCATCTTCTGAGCTAGGCTTTCTGTGGACTCTGAGCTACCCAGTAGTTTTCCTGGAAATTCTTCTTCTGCTTAAGCTTGCTAGGATTAATTTCTGCTATTTTTTCAACCCAAACTACCAATGGATAAAGTTAGCTAGGTGTCGAATACCACCATTTAGTAGATAATCTATACTTTTCCCACTGATGAGAAGCACTATCTTTATTATACATTACCTTCCTAATGCATTTACTTAGGTTGCTTTCTAGACTTCAAATTGTTTTTTTTTTTTTTTGAGACAGAGTCTCACTCTCTTGCCTGGAGCGAGTGCCGTGGCGTCAGCCTAGCTCACAGCAACCTCAAACTCCTGGGCTCAAGCGATCCTACTGTCTCAGCCTCCCAAGTAGCTGGGACTACAGGCATGTGCCACCATGCC
>CAUYSK010004638.1:0-14174 GCA_963575035.1 Avahi laniger | reverse complement strand
CGCTCTCTGGGAGGCCGAGGCGGGAGAATTGTTTGAGATCAGGAGTTCGAAACCAGCCTGAGCAAGAACAAGACCCCGTCTCTACTAAAATTAGAAAGAAATTAATTGGACAACTAAAAATATATAGAAAAAATTAGCCGGACATGGTGGCGCATGCCTGTAGTCCCAGCTACTTGGGAGGCTGAGGCAGGAGGATCGCTTGAGCCCAGGAGTTTGAGGTTGCTGTGAGCTAGGCTGACACCACGGCACTCACTCTAGCCTGGGCAAAAGAGTGAGACTCCGTCTCAAAAAAAAAAGAAGTTTCTCTGGGTAAGTGAGTGATGAATGAATGTGAAGGCCTAGGACATTGCTGTGCACTACTGTACACTTGGGCTACACTAAATTTATTAAAATTTTTTTTTCTTCAATAATAAATTTAGCTTACCATAACTCCCCCCACCCCCAATTCCTCCATTCAGTCTTGGCTGTCACAATCAGAGAGTGGGCACACTTTTTTTATTGCATCTGTAATAGAAGCCATGTAACTATTTTATTTTTAAAAAGTTTTTTTAAATATTATTTATTTAATTTTTTTTTGAGACAGAATCTTACCGTCTTGCCTGGGCTAGAGTGCAGTGGCGTCAGCCTAGCCCACAGCAACCTCACACTCCTGGGCTCAGGCGATCCTACTGCTTCAGCCTCCCGGGTAGCTGGGACCACAGGCATGTGCCACCATGCCCGGCTAATTTTTTCTATTTTTAGTTGTTTGGCTAATTTCTTTCTATTTTTGGTAGAGACAGGGTCTCGCTCTTGCTCAGGCTGGTCTCAAACTCCTGAGCTCAAACAATCCACGTGCCTCGGCCTCCCAGAGTGCTAGGATTACAGGCGTGAGCCACTGTGCCCGGCCCTTTTTAATTTTATAAACATCAGAATTTTTAAACTTTTTGACTCTCCTGTAATAACACTTAGCTTAAAACACAAACACGTTATACTGCTGTACAAAATTATTTTCTTCTTTTATATTCTTATTCTGTTTTTCTTTCTTTCTGTATTTGATTACAGGGTCTCACCCTATTGCCCAGGCTGGAGTGCAGTGCACAATCATAGCTCACTGCAGCCTCTAAATCCCAGGCTCAAGTGATCCTCCCTTCTCAGCCTCCTCCTCGCTTGGACTACAGGCGTGAGACACCACACCAGGCTGATTTTTAAAATTTTTTGTATAGATGGGTCTTGCTTTGTTTTCCAGGCTTATTTTTAATTTATTTTTATTTTTTTAAACTTCTGTTAAAAACTAAGACCCAGTATCAATCATCAATATCACTGTCTTTCACCTTCACATGTTGTCCTACTGGGCGGTCTTCAGGGGCAGTAACATGCAGGAAGTTGTCATCTCCCATGGTAACAGTGCCTTCTGGAATACCTCCTGAAGGACCTGCCTGAGGCTATTTTATAGTTAAGTTTCTTTTTATAAGTAGAATGAGTATACTCTATAAAATAATGATAAAAAGTATAGTAAATACATAAACCAGTAACACATTCGTTTATTATCGGTATCAAGTATTATGTACTGTACATAATTGTACGTGCTGTATACTTTTATATGACTTAGAATGCAGTAGGTTTATTTACACCAGCATCACCACACGCAGATGAATAATGCATTGTACATTGTGCTGTAATGTCAGGATGGTTGTGATGTTACTAGGCAATAGGAATATTTCAACTCTCTTAGAATCTTACGGGATCACCATAAGATTTTACACACACACATAGTCCATCCTTGACTGAAATGTCGTGTGGTGCATGACTGTACTTCTGTTTTGGTAGATTCTCTTATCAACAATGTATAGTAGAATTTAAAAAATCTTGTTTGACAATGTATCTTATGATTGGAGCATTTAATGTATTGGCATTTAACAAAATAACTGGCATCGTTGGGTTTAGATCTGTTAATAAGTACTTTCTGCTTATCATTACCTATTTTATGTGTCTTTTCCTTACCTTGCTCTCTTTTAGATGCTTATTTTTCATTTTTTTTCCCCTCTTAACTTAGAAGTTACTTAAAATGTCTTTGACTTATCAAAATCTAATATTATTTGGTACTTTCCCCCTCTTCCTGGATACTTAAAATCAGTTTACCTCATTTTTTTTAGGTCCTTAAATATTAAATGTCCAATTTTGAACCAAAGTGTAATTTATTATATCTCAAACAAGAAACAGCACGATTAATTAAAGTATGTGCCTGAACTCTCAACACAGTGTTAATGATAGCTATCTTTTTTTTTTTTTTGAGACAGAGTCTCACTCTGTTGGCCGGGCTAGAGTGAGTGCCGTGGCATCAGCCTAGCTCACAGCAACCTCAAACTCCTGGGCTCAAGGGATCCTCCTGCCTCAGCCTCCCAGGTAGCTGGGACTACAGGCACGTACCACCATGCCTGGCTAATTTTTTCTATTTTTAGTTTTTTGGCCAATTTCTTTCTATTTTTAGTAAAGATGGGGTCTCGCTCTTGCTCAGGCTGGTCTTGAACTCCTGAGCTCAAGCAATCCACCCGCCTCGGCCTCCCAGAGTGCTAGGATTACAGACGTGAGCCACTGCGCCCGGCCAACGATAGCTGTCTTAACGGTAGCTTGCTTATGCCAACAGCAGAGAAGCCTGGAGAGTGAGTGGCGATGAAATAGTGAAAGGTATTTTCCACAGCTTGTTGAGAACTGAATATTTTTCCTTGCAAGAAGTGGTCCAAAGCCTGGAAGAAGTGGTAGTCAGTTGGTGCAAGGTCTGGTGAATGTGGTAGATGACAAACGAGTTTCCAAGTCCATCCTGTGTAGTTTGTGCGACACCTAGTTGAGCGTTGTCTTGCAAGAGAATTGGCCTGTCTCTATTCTCCAATCTCGGCTGCTTAATCACAACCATCCTCGTCATTTTGTCCAGTTGGTTGCAGTAGACATCTGCTGTAATCGATGGACCAGGTTTCATGAAGCTTTAGTGGATAAAACCAGTGCTGGACCAAACAGACACCATTAGCTTTTTTTGATGCATATTCGGTTTTGGACTGTGTGTCAGCCTTTCCTCTTTGTCCAATCATTGTGCAAACACTTGGTATTGTCAAAAAGAATCAATTTTTCATTACACGTGCACAATACAGTATAGAAATGGTCCGCCTTTATGTCATGACAGCAAAGAAAGACAAGCTTCAAGATGATTTCTCTTCTGACATTCATTTAATTCATGCAGTACCCATCTGTCCAGCTTTTTTTACCTTGCCAGTTTGTTTGAATGGTCCAATATTGTTGGAATAGTAATATCAAACTTTGCTGTTAGTTCACGAGTAGGTTGAGGTAGATTCACTTCCACTACAGCTTTTAGCTTATCAGTATTCACCTTGGTCTCAGGTCGCCCACATGGCTCATTTTCAAGATTAAAATCACCAGAACAGAACTTCTGAAACTAGCGACATACTGTGCGTTCATTAGTCACATCCTTCCCAAACACTTTGTTGATATTTTGAGCTGACAGTGCAGCATTGGTTCCATGACAGAACTCATATTTGAAAGTAACATGAATTTTTGACTTATCCATGGTTTCAAAAAAATTGCTTTAATAAAATTTTGAAAGATAATAACAAGCCAGACCTTGTGTTTGAAAGACTGAGTGTACTTTTACAATACAAATAAAATAAGTATCAAAGAGAAATAGCAGAAATATCTACTGTCAAACTTAGTACTTAAGGAAATTGGACATTTCATTCTTAATAACGTAATACATGCCATTGTGCTGTTTTAATTATGTATTTTATCTTAAGACATTATTAATTTGTATTATCAATAACGATTTAGAATTTCCCACAAAATTTACCCTTTTCATTGAATTTTTCTCCTTGCTATGGTTTGATCCTCCATTTGGAATATTTTTCTTATGCCTGAAGAGTAATACCCTTTATTTCCCACCTGTTGTGTGACTTTTTTTTTTTTTTTTGAGACAGAGTCTCGCTCTGTTGCCCGGGCTAGAGTGCCGTGGCGTCATCCTAACTCACAGCTACCTCAAACTCCTGGGCTCGAGCAATCCTTCTGCCTCAGCCTCCCCCAGGTAGCTGGGACTACAGGCATGCGCCACCATGCCCGGCTAATTTTTTTCTATATATTTTTAGTTGTCCGATTAATTTCTTTCTATTTTAGTAGAGATGGGGTCTCGCTCTTGCTCGGGCTGGTCTCAAACTCCTGAGCTCAAACGATCCGCCCGCCTCGTCCTCCCAGAGTGCTAGGATTACAGGCGTGAGCCACCATGCCCAGCCTGTTGTGTGACTTCTAACAGTGAATTCTCTGAGTATGTATTAGTCTAAAAATGTCTCAAGTTGATCTTCCTTTTTGAAGGTGTATAGAATTCTAAGTTGTCACTTTTCTTCTAAGGTGTTAAAAGTTATTGAATTGTATCTGTTAAGGTGGGGGGACTCACGAGGAGCTCACAACGCGTGTTGGGAAAAGAATTCTCACGTCAGGAGTAGAATAGTTTAGGAAAGAAAATTTATTTTACTTCCCAAACGTGGGATGGGCACGACACAAAATTAGGCAAGGAAACTGTTGGTGTGGAGGATAGAAAGTTTGGGGTTTTTATTTGGGAGCAAAGAGAAAGAAGAAAGTGATTGCAGCCAACTGATAGCAAAAACGGCTGTGAAACGGCTGTGTGTGCCTTTTAATTTTTTTCTTTGCGCTGTGAGGCCGACTTTATCAAAGTTCTTGGAATCTGGTTTTGACGGGAACTGGGGCAGAGAGCTAGAACGGGGAGATCGCACCCCTTTTGTCCGCTTAGGGCTCTTCAAGGCTGGGGAAAGGAAATTCTTAGAGATAATGGGGTAGGCTTGAAGGCAAGTTGAGCCCCACGTGTTTAATCAAACAAAACAAAGGGCATTTGTGCTGTGAGTTTTCTCTTCAAAGGAGCAATTATGTGCTGTGAGTTTATTTCTCTTTCTGTTTGATAGTTTATTTTCCTCTGTTAGCTACTTACTAGTAAGGCCACCTTTCAGTATCTTTAGCTTCCATTCTTTGTGTACAAAGTAAACTCAGTTTAATATTTGTTCCTGTGACTGGAATCTTTCTACAGGCCTTATAGGGTTTTTTTTCTGTCTTTGGTTTTCAGCAGTTTTACTCTGATGTGTGTAGGTATATACTTCTTTTTTATTTATCCTGCTTGAATTCTTAGGTGTTATCGAATCTGTGGGGGTATGTCTTTCATTAGTTTTGAAAGTTTGCCTGTATTGCCTTTTCAAGTATTTCCTGCTGTTTTCCCCTCACCTTTCTGAGAGTCCATGTAAACGCCTGTTAGACCTTCTCAGTCTCTTAGCATCCACATGTTTCATTCTAAATATTTTTGTGTGGTCTCTCTTTACTAATTTTAAACAAGATTAACCTGATATTAATCCTGTCCGTTAAGTTTGTTCTTTTTACTTCTGGAATATCTGGTTCTTTGACAGTTTCCTACTGAAGTTTTCAATCTTCTGTTTTATGTCTTTGAACATAATGATTATAGCTATTTTATTTTTTATTTAATAATTTTATGTGTGTACCGTTCTCTCAGCTCTTAAAGTATGATTTTGCAGTTCAATATTTGGCAGCCCTATGGGTTTGGCGTTTTTTTTTTTTTTTTGGTTTCTGATTTTTTTCATATTATTTCCTTGCGGGTTGTGTGTGTGTGCGTGCATGTGCATATCAAGTAGATTACATTTTAAATACTGTTTGAATAATTTGGGGTCTAGGATGATACCCCCAGATAGGATTTATGCTTGCTTCTGCCAGGTATTTGAGGGAGTAGGCAATCTGGGATCACCTCGCTTCAGTTTCGGGGATAAAGATGAGTTGAAGTTGAGCTACACTTCTTAGGGCCTGGCTACTTCCCTTTTTCCTCAGCTCCCACGTGGAACAGGATTCCATCTGAAAGAGTAGCGGTTGACCACAGTTCCCATTCCTGTCTGTCTGTCGTGGCCCCCCCATCCCCCCAATCTTGCCAACCTGTCAGCTTCTCAGCTTCTTAACACTTGTGGTTGCTCTCAGGGATAAAAGTGGTTCCAAATGCAAGATTTCTTTGCCTAGGTCCTGCCTATGTGATGCCTTTCCGTCTTTCAGGTTCTTTGATGCCTTCATGCGTATGTTTAGTATGTGCCTTCAAGTTTTTATCATGAAAGTTTTCTGTTACATACAGAAGGCAAGAAAATACTGCAAAAACCCCCTCCTTTTGCCTCTTTAACACAACTCCAGTAATCTTTGACAGATTTCGTCAATGGAGAAGAACCTAAACTCTGTAAAATAACTTAAAGAGGTTTAATCTGTGCTGAATATGTGCAACCATCACCCAGAGAGCCACACCCAAGAAACTTGGAGCAAATGGCTCACCATGGTTGGGTTACAATTTGTTTTATATATTTCAGGGAATCAGGAATTACACGTAAAGTCATAAATGAGTACATGGAAGGCATACCTTGGTTTGGCCTGAATATGCAGGACAAAGTGGGGCATTGCAGTTTATAGGTGGGTTTAAAGATTGTTTGATTTGTAATTGGTTAAAGAAATGAAGCTTTGTCTAAAGCCTTGAATGTTTTAAGTTAAGGAAGTCTGTTAATCAGAGACAAGCCACCAGGCATATATTGGACATATACCCAGACTCAAATGATCTGTTGAGTAAATTGATGACCTGCAGGTGTGGTTTAAGCTTTGCCTTGTACAACTTTAGGCCTGTTAATGAGTAACAAAAAATATCTCCAAGAAGGGAGGAGGATATAATGAGACATTGTCTGACCTCCCTTCTCATGGCCAGCAACTCAGCTTTAGGGTATTTCTGGGGTTCCCTTGGCCAGGAGTCCCCCATTCACTGGGCTGGGGGACTTCATTTTAGTTCACACTTCCTTGCTTCTGGTATGACAGAATATTCCAAGTTCCTCATATATTTCCTTCCTCTGTCCTGGTGTTGGCTATTTCTGTATGAAACTCTGGTTTCTGATAGTTTTTGCTGGCGGTATTCTTGTAAATTTTATTTTGATTTCGTAGGTGTTGGGAGGATTGTTTAACTTGTCCATTATTACCATGAGTTGGCCGTTTACTTTGATGCTTGCAGGTGGCTTTAACAAAGCCATCCAGGACCCACAGGGATTGCTTATTGTGCATGGTTTTAGGCAGAAGTTTTTGTGCCATGGACCTTTTGCCAACTTAGTGAAACTTATGGATACGTTTTTGGAATGTTTCTGAACACAAGAGGGTACACAGGATCACAGAGGAAACCAATTTTATTTAAATAGTTATAAAAATATTACTACATTGTATATTGTAGTACTATGGCTTCTTTATGAGTAGTTAATTGACAAGACAGGGTTAACACAGATAATCCAAATTTTGTTTTTTAAGATACTAAAATGAAGTTAAAATTAATACTTTCTTCTATCTAATATCTAGGCCCCATATTCAGATTTTAGCTATATGCCCCTTTTCACATAAATATTTGTGAAAATATACATAACTCCCACTGTGTTATAAAGGAAAAACATTCTTTTTCTCTGTGCTCATACTCAAGACAGAACACTTCTGTGACCAACTGTTTGGAGGTTTTCCCCACACTAACCATATCTCTCTGTGTCTGCAGACACCAATTGGTTGTCCTGCAATTTAACTCAATTCTGAGACTATCCACCTGGAAATAGCATCAGCTCCCACAAGACTGCCCTCTGCTTCAGATGCCAATCACAAGTCCAGGTTGCCATTTACGCTTATGACAAACTAGCTATAAATTGGAGGCTGTTGTGACCCCTCCTCAAGTTCCATAATTTGCTAGAATGGCTCACAGAACTCAGGAAAACAGTGTATTTACCGGATTACTGATTTATTATAAAGGTTACAACTCAGGAACAGCCAGTGGAAGAGATGCGCAGGGCCAAGTATGGAGGAAGGGTGTTGGGGCTTCCATACTCCGTCTGGGGGTACCACCCTCCTAGCACCTCCTTGTCTTCACCACCGCAGCATCTCACTGAACCTGTCCTTTTGAGTTTCCCTGGAAGTATGCATGATTCATTATGTCATTGGCTATTGGTGATCAACTCACCCTTGAAGAAAATTAGAAATACTTTACCCCACAATATATTTCTTTGACATATTTTGAAATAGCTACCCAGGAATCTCATAGATAGAAGTAACACTGCAAAGCTGTCTTGTGGAGAAGAAATTTACGTCTGTAGAGAATCTGCATTAATACAACCAGGTCTAACTTTACCTGACCTTGGGAAGATTAACTGAGTTTCTGCACCTTTTCTAAAAAGAAAAATTTACCATCTGTTCTTTCTGAGAGCTGCTACCTGTAAGATTTCATTTACATAAGAAGACCACCTCAAGCCTCTTCCTGTCTCCCTCCCCAAAACCTGTTTTACTGCTTCCAAGTTGGATTCTTTAGAAACCTCTGTATCTCCTCGAGAAGTTGAATCTTCATTCTGAGGGGTCCTGTGTATACACATTAAATGAAATAAATTTGTATTTTTTTCCTTCTGTTAATAAATCTGTCCCGTGTCAGTGATTTTTCAGCGAACCTTAGGAAGATAAGAGCCTTTGCTCCCCCTCCAGCCCTGTCTTCTCCCTGAGGGTGGGGCTGAAAGTTCCTATCTTCCATGCTGGTTGGTTCCCCTGCCAATAAAGCCCCATCTGGAAGCTGTCCTGTAGCCATCAGTCATCTTGTTAGCAAACAAAAAGACACTTATTACTTCTGATATTCGTAGAGTTTTTGGAGCTGTGTGCCAGAAAATGGAAGAACAAAATATGTATTTCTTGTATCACATGTTTAATTTTCTGTGGCAGCAATTTTAAATAACTGGTTGACAGCCCAAGCTTCAGTTTACACTTGACACGTTTGGCTGTTAGTGCGTCTGTATACTTTTCCATTACCGATCCTGGTGTCAAGATTTTGGGACTTAGTGTTTTTTGCTTAAAAGGTTTTAGAAATCTGTTTTTTTTTTTTTTTTGGTGATAGCAGCTGACAAGTATTTTGATATATAGATTCTATTCTGTGGTTTTTATTGCTTTTGTATCTGAAATGTTGAAATACTCATTTGTTAGCCTTTTTGGAGACAAGAATACATTGTTACTGATTTTGTTATCTATTCTTTTATGGAAGCAATCCGTGTATTTATTTTTAAAATAGAAAACTTAGCAATGCTACTTGGCAGTCCATATGACGTTGACTGAGTTATTTTAACTTCTGTGCTGCAGTTTTTTAATTTCCAAAATGGAATAGTAATAGTATGCACCTTCCTCACAGTTGTTGCAAGGAGTGTATGAGTTGTTAATGGAAAAACCAAACTCTGTAAAATAACAATTCAAATGGATTTATTCTGAGCTTATGAGTGACTGGGCCCTGGGATACACTAACCCAAGAAGCCTTGAGTAAGTGGTTCTGAAGTGATTGGATTACAATTTGGTTTTGTACATTTTATGGAGACAGGAATTACACATAAAGTCATAAATCAGTACATGGAAGGTATATATTGGTCTGGCATGAAAAGGCAGGACATCTAGGAGCAGGGGATTGCAGGTTAGAGGTAGGTTTAAAGATTGTTTGATTTGTAATTGGTTAAAGAAATGAAGCTTTGTCTAAAGGCTTGGTTGGAATGTTTTAAGTTAAGATAAGAAAGTCTGTTAATCAGAGACAAGCCACCAGACATACACTGGACATACACAGACCCAAGTGATCTGTTAAGTAAATTGATGACCTTTAGGTGTGGTTTAATCTTTGTCTTACATGGCCTTAGATCTGTTAATGATTTTTCTCATTTGGAAGAATAACTCAAAAAGGGACAGCACGTGTTTGACATGCCTTCTGATGGCCGGCGACTCAACTTTAAGTGTTTTTTTGATGGGGGGAGGGTCCCCTTGGCCAAGAGGAGAGTCCATTCAGTTGTGGGAGGGAGGTTGGTCAGGGGCCGGCTGGGTGCTTAAGATTTTATTTTAGTTCACACAAGGCATGACTTAACCCTTGCTTGGCCTACTCTTAGGTCTTGTTTCTGAATTGGTATATTGCTATAAAGTTTGTTTTGTCTTATCTCTGTTTTAATATTAATGCTGGTCAGTTGTAGTGTCTGAACTCCAAAAGGGAGGGAGTATAACACGTTTCCATCATGGCCAGGAACTCAGTTTCAGGGTTTTTCTGGGATCCTCTTAGCCAAGAAGAGGTCCGTTCGTTTGGTAGGGAGGCTTAGGATTTTATTCTTAGTTTATAGAGTTAATACATGTGAAGCACATAAAATGTTTGACACATAATGAATGCTCAGTAAAGATTTTTCTGGTGAGTAGTTGGAAAATTTTGTAATCTCCTTTGAGATTATTATAGGGAGAGAATTTTGAGTTTCAAAACTTAAGTTCATGGCATATTTTTAAGAGTATTTAGCAAAATTGCAAGCTTGGACACCTAGCTATATTTAATAAAGATTGACTTAGCAAAGGAAGACCCAGGATCTCTTTTTCTCCTTTTTATTATGAAAAATTTTGAACTGAAATAAAAATCCAAAGAATAACATTAGTGAACACTAATGTGCTCTTCACCTAGATTAAAAAATAAATATTTTGCCATATTCATGTTAAATAAAAATTATAGGCGGCCATTGTTTTGAACCAATCTCCTGCACTAGGCCCCAAGGGCCCAGAATAAAATTCAAAATGGAATCACTTATACTGAGGTTCCTTGTCACCAAACTGAGTTATCTGACCTTTCCAGAAATCTGGAGAGAGAGATAACTGGCTAATTTCCCAAGCTAGCTAATTTCAATTGACATGATAATCAAGTTCCTTCTGCTTTAATCCTTACCAAAAAAAAAAAGTAACCTGATGTTAACCATTCCATTATTTCTCTATTGTCCTGTTTCCTTATTTCCTTTTTAGAAGGGAAGTAACTTTGACATGGCTGATAGCTTTTTCTGTTCCTTGTTCCTGCTTTCTTTAGCCCTCTTCTATGTATGAAACCTATCCCCTCTGCTTGGCTGATTGGAATGCTCATTCTATTTTATGGAATGAAACATTGCCTGGTTCTAGAATCACAAAGCAGATTAAGATCATTAAACTAAATTGTCGTAATTCTGTCTTTTTCATTCACTTTATCCCTTATGCATATATTGTTTTCTTTCCCTGAAGCATTTGACATTAACATCCAGACATCAATGCATCTACCTCTATAGACGTTTCATCATGTCTTTCCTAAGAATATATTTTCATGCATAACCACAATGTCCTTGTTGTGCTTTTAAAGTATAATGGTAATTTCATAATATCTAATATTTAGTCTCTGTTTAAATTTCCCCAGTTGTCTTTGATGTCTTTTGTAGCCTTTTCTCCCCCAAAAGTATCTGTTCAGGGTTTACTCATTGCATCCAATTATTGAGTCCCTTTAGTATGTTTTAGTTTAGAACAGTGTAGCTAACATTTCTTTCTTTGGTGACTTTTTGAAGAGTATGGCCCATTTTTCATGTACAGATTTCACTTTTCTAATTTGTTGCATCATGGTTTTGTTTAACTTGATCCTGTGTCACCTGCAGTCCTATAAACTAGAAATTAGGTTTGAAGGCTTGACTAGAGCTAGGTAAAACATTTTTGACAAGAATACTTTATATGTGATACGGTGTACTTATCACCACGTCACATCACATCAGAAAGCAAACAAAGTGAGGTTGACTCACTTTAATGGTGCCAAGTTGTTTGATCTCACAATTCGGAGGTAATGAAGGGCCAAGAATGCTCCATTATAAAGCACCATTTTCTCCTGTGTAGTTAGCAAGTGATCTCTGAGGTGATTCTTTTTTTTTTTTTTTTTTGAGACAGAATCTCACTCTCTTGCCTGGGCTAGAGTGCCATGGCGTCAGCCTAGCTCACAGCAACCTCAAACTCCTGGGCTCGAGCCATCCTCCTGCGTCAGCCTCTCAGGTAGCTGGAACTACAGGCATGTGCCACCATGCCCGACTAATCTTTTCTATTTTTAGTTGTTTGGCCAATTTCTTTCTATTTTTCATATAGACGGGGTCTTGCCCTTGCTCAGGCTGGTCTCGAACTCCTGAGCTCAAACGATCTGCCTGCCTCGGCCTCCCAGAGTGCTAGGATTACAGGCATGAGCCACCGCGCCTGGCCAAGATGATCCTTTGATACTGTTAAGAGTAGGAGACTAGGAGACGGGTCTGAGATGGAATGCAAGTGCTTGAAGATCAGGTGCAGGTGTTGAAGTAAACAACCCTTAAACAAAAGGGTTGACAATCATAGGCAAGAACTGGCTTGTCAACTGTCTCTGTTACCTTACATGAACTTTGGCTGATAACAATATCATTTACATTGTGGTTTTAAAATTTCTCTGCTCTTGAAGTTGCAGTAACAGTTCCAGAGATAGCCATATAAAGTATGAAAATGGTAGGGAACCTAATTCTAGGGATTACTACACAAATTCTTAGTAAAAGCCAACCCCTTGGCCTTGAATATTCTTCCCTTCAATTAGTAAGACTGCAGTTACTACACAGTATCTAAGACCACTCCCTCTCAGTGCAGCCACTCTTGTTTGAGCCTGCCAACTCTCGTCCCTGAGAATGTACTTTCACTTTCAGTAAAGCTTCTGCTTGCTTGGCTTACGTGGTGTGTACTGAAATTCTTTTCTGCAACGAACTCACGTAACTTGGAAAAACCTCCACTCGGAGGGAGGCCAGTAACAATACCATTCAAATACTGTTCTCTAGAAAGCTTTCACCTGATCGTTTAGCAACTGTTGATGGATCTCTGAATATAGGACTTTTTTTAATGGCCTTATAATAAAAGCTCCATTTGACAACATTTTCCATAACAGCTGAAAATTTTTTTTTATACCTTCTGCTGTCTTAGAACAATATTTTGCTATCTTAGCATTAAAATTTTTTTAACAAAAGATTCCTTTAGTTTTTCTTATTTACTTAACCACTTAGTAGAATAACTTAAAGATGGTATGTCTTTAAAAAAAAAAAAAACTTGAAGAAATTAAGTTTAGCATTTTCCAGTCAAAAGAGAGTGGGATTTGTTCTAGGAAACCTCTAGTTCATCTGAATTTTCAAATCATTACATGGTCAGTATTACCAAAACTAGGGTTTCATTAACACTCTTTAGTGTTTTCCTTTTGATCTGTCTCTACATTTCTTTTTGGTTTTAACAGGAGTTGCTGTAAGATTAGGCAGGTTAAGTAAGTATTTATTTATTGCAACTCAAAAATGGGGAAGGACTTTTCATCTCAAATTTTTTGTTCTTAGGGCGTTCAGGTAGCCTCCTTGTATCCTTTCTCCACTGCAACTCTTCCTTTAACTCTCTTATAATTTTTAAAGATTGATTAACAAAATTCAACTTGAAATTGTAATGAAGTGGAACGCAACAGAAAATATTGCTAAGATAAGCTTAAATCTGCTAGTGAGAAGGAGGCCCACTTTAGAACAACAGTAGAATGAATTTGAAGTTAGGATGAATGGATATTTGTGTGAATTAAAATTTTCCTTAATCTTTGAAGTAGTTTTGTAAAGAGGAGCAGAGAAAGGGAGTAGAGTTATTGAATGTTTTTCAAAATTGGGAAATACTGTGTCATTTACTGTATGCTTATGGGAATATTCTAGTGGCAAGAGAGAAATGTATGCAGAGGACAAGGCTGGTATTGACTGTGAGACACTTGAAATAAAGACTTTGGGGGTATTGCAGTTATTGGCAATAAAATCTTGTAGGTTGTGACGATAAAAATAGATAGCTGAAGTGTGGGGTGGGTGGTTTGAAGTGAGGATATCTCAGAGCTGAGGGTGCAGGTGTTGAAAGGATTTTATGTGTCTGTGTTGGAGTTGCCAAGAATGTTGATGGAATTGTGGTAGAAGAGAAGTAAACCAGGTACCAAAATCTTCAGTAAGTATGTGCAGATAACTGAAAGATTAATAGGTAGAAGACCAGCAGAAAGATATAGCTGTTCTCACGCCTGTAATCCTAGCTCTCTGGGAGGCCGAGGAGGGCAGATTGTTTGAGCTCAGGAGTTTGAAACCAGCCTGAGCAAGAGCGAGACCCCGTCTCTACTAAAATTAGAAAGAAATTAATTGGACAACTAAAAATATATAGAAAAAATTAGCCAAGCATGGTGGCGCATGCCTGTAGTCCCAGCTACTCGGGAGGCTGAGACAGGAGGATGGCTTGAGCCCAGGAGTCTGAGG
>CAUYSK010004637.1:0-13664 GCA_963575035.1 Avahi laniger | reverse complement strand
AACTTACCCTTCCCCCTTCCCAGGGCATATAAGCAAGCACCCGACAATAAACGCTGAGGCTTGATCAGAGCTTTGTCTTGCCTCCATTTTGTGTGTTTCTTGTCCCGTCTTTCCCCCTCTCTCTCTTTTCTTCTCTTCACCGGCATGTAGTCCTCCCCTTACCCCCACGCTGTATGTCCCACGGGATGGGACACAAAGAACTTTATGACAGTCTTATTTTAGTTTTAGGTCATGCTGTTTTAAGTCAAAATGCAAGAGGAACAAAATTTTTTAGGATGACCAAAAAGTTTTAGTATGGTATATGCTGACTTTTATGTAGCATCTCGTAATTGCTAATTTTCAGTGGCTTCTATATCGATAGAAACAAAGCAAATGGGGGCATTTATGTAAACAATTTTTATTTCTGTTGATTAATATTTTAGCCTTCAAACAATAAGTCATAAAAAGGTTTGCTGACGAATTCAAACTTCTCTAAAATATGAAGTAAAGCAGAACATAGGCTACTTTTCACTTTTTTTTTTTTTTGGCACAAAAAAAAATGAATCAGAAAAGATTATTCAGTTACTGTGACCTACATAACACACTATTGCCAACGGGAATAAAAATGAGTTTAATCTATTTGAAGGCATAGTCAACAAAGAGGAGTTTTTAAAAAACTGCTAAGCTGATAGCTTTGAATAATTATACAGAGGAAATTTATCAAAGATTGAGTCAGCATAATTTTTACAATACAATGATATGGCCATTAGATTTACAAGACTCTGTCCAGTACATATTTTTGGAGGAAAATTCAACACACTCATTGAAGTCATTTGCTGTGTTCAGTTCCATTTGCTGATGTGCAAATTAACAAGACATACTTTTTGTAGAGCAAAACATGAATAAAGGTGGACTATCAGATATCACTGATGTAAATAAGGCAGTTGAATCAAGTAAAGATCTAATTTTATGTGAAAATAAAAGCATTAAAATGTGAAGTTAAAAGTCTTAATATTCTTGTATTTTCCATTTTCATAGAAAGGTATGAACATGATCTGAGTTTCTGTGGTAACAGGCAAGAATATTGTCAGAGTCAGGATATAGATAAATACCCCTCATGTATCTTTCTTCTTATAACCATACAAGGATATGTATGAGAAATAAAGTTATAGATATAATTTAAAATAAAGCAAAAGCTTTATTTTCAAAAATGTGGCCGAGTGAAAAGGTATTTATATAAAAAAGGATATATCTTATAGGTCCTTATATTATTATAAGACTTGCTTGAATTTTTTATTTTTATTCTTTATAAAATATATTACCAAATTTATATTTTTATTCATAATAAAAAATACTTTCTGTTCTAAAGTTAACTTACTTTTCCAGCACAATTTGACTTGTAATATATATATTAATATATTGTATTAAAAAGTTACCATAGAAAAATCCATATATAAAATTCTATATTTATGTTACTTTAATATTCTTATCATCTTATGACATCAAAGAAACCCAAAGGTGATATTCTGAATTTTGATACTTTAAATAATATTATGAGGAAAAATTAGGGTAATTTCAAACAGTATCAAAAGTTATTATGCTAATAGAGGAATTAAATACTTCAGGTTTATATTAATCCGTTTTGAGTAAACAAAATTTTATATCAAATTTATTTAATCACCTACTACAAATTCTAATATCATTATCTCAGTATAAATTAATAAAGAAGCATAAAATTTAATAGAAATTATTGTAAGCAAAGTGCTTATAAATACTTTAGAAGTCATACAGTTAAGGTCTCATAAACCATGGCTAATATTTGATATTTAACTTTGTTCTACTGCCATAGAGACCTCCTTTCAGACTAACCTCATTTTAGTGATCAACCAAAAGATAGCACAGTAGAATGGAAAGTTAAGTTGCACTTTTGGCATAAAGTATTGTTAATATTTCTAATATAATATAACAGTTATTATAATCCATATTTTTTTTTGCCCTTAAGAATTGTTATATCATTGAAATGTATATCCTAAGGGACTAGCCTTAATTGTATATTGACCCCTGATATTAAAAAGTGAAGCTTGTGTTAATCATAATTGTTTTCAGTGAATCCATGTTGGTTCCAATAAATCTGTACATTGTTTTCTAAAAGTATTCACAAATAATCACTTTAGTAATTTATTCTCAAATTGATCAGCCTTTTGCATAGTTCACTTTTCCCTAGTTCCAGAATCTATGTTCCTTCTTTTGGGATTAGTTAACAGTGTCACATTGTCAGTTTTTAAAAATTATTTTTATTTTTTTATCATCTCTTTCTTTGTTTCTCAAATAGTCTCTAGGATTAAGAATATTGATTTTTATAGTTATGTCTTTAAATTCTTCCAGTATATTTTGATCCATTTTTATCTGAGTCTAAAGAATTGAAATTATTTTAAAACTAGTACATATTTTTACTCTAATCTCATATAACTAAATATTGAATTTTCTTTTGAAAGTATTTATTTTGTTCATCATTTTTAGGATTATTATCCTTCAGAGAGGAGGTGAAACAAAATAAGAGTTCAGTATTTCTACATTCTTTCTGTGATATCTTTTTAAAACCTATACTCCTTTACACACATACCAGAATCAGTAATTTTTACCTCCTCAGTCTTCTTTCTGTGAAATCATACACTCAGAGAAGGAAATGTTATTTATACCAAGCATTTTCCTTTTTAATTTTATTAAGAATAACATACAATGTATACAAGTTGCATTCATTTAAGGAGTACAATTTGATCAGTATTGTGAGTTGTGTACAGTCATAAAACAGTAACCTTAAACAAGACACAGAAAGTTTTCATCAGCGAAAAAAGATGCTCAGTCCCTTTGAAATGCAAAGCTTTATCCATGTCTGGACCCAATCACTGATCTGCTTGTGGTCACTATGGATTGATATGTAACTTTTATGAATAAAATCATATGTCATGTACTCTTTTTTCTGGATTCTTTAATTTAGAAAAATGATTTTGATATTCATATAGTAGCATTTTTTATATTGTGATCTGTGTCAAATACTTGAACCAAATTAGAAGAAAGAGACTATATATAGTTTTAACTATATATATAGCCTGTATCTGTTATTCATATATTTCTTTTGACATGAATATTTTTTGAGAAAAAATGTATTTTCATTAGTAATAAGAAATATTAATATTTTATCTAGTTATTAATAAATAAAACCCAGAGATGTTATATACATGAGAAGTAAAGAAAAATAAGCCAAGTCATACATTTCATTTAGAAGAAATAGTAATATTCACAGGGAAGTCTGTTTTTAAATTAAGCCACAAAATAAAAAGAGGCTAAAAGAGTACTTGTGGGCATAAAAATGGATTGTTTGGATGCTCTGACAAAAAAACAGATGAACATTAGATACAAAATAAAAATTTAAGAAAATGATCCTATGTGTGATTTTCAGACCAATTTAGTAGCCCTGCCAAATCCATGTTTTACTCTTACAATTAAGTCATTATTAATTAGCCACTTAAAATGGCATCATATGCTTCTGGATGTGCCACTTATGCAGCAATTCATATTTGCATATCTGAGTAGAAATATAAACATCAAAATCATCACTTCTAATGACATGATAGACTAAATGCCACCAACAGCTCTTGGGGCTACTTGATTTCTCATCCAAATGCAGAGAGAACAAAAGGAGGAGAGAGAGAACAGAGAAAGATCAAGAGAGAGATGGAGAGCAGATGTAACTGCACATAGTTCACACAGTTGTTTGGCTCTTGCAGAGCAGTTTCATACCCACCAGCAAATAAAAGCTATTGGTTAGATCTGATTACCATGTCCAACCTTGAGCAAATAACTGAAAAAGAATGTAGAAATATACTGACTGGTTTAAGCCAGAAATGTTCCATTTTTGGAACTGGGGGATCTCCCCCACTTAAACATCAAGACTGGAAAATTTAGGGTCTTTTCGAAGGGAGGAAGTAGAACTGGTGCTGATGACATAAAGGATGATGTGCATTGCAGCTAATGAACTTGGATTATAGTGATGGCTCACTTTTTATGTGAGGGGAACTAAGAGACCCAAAATGTCTTCTCAAAAATGTCCCACTTTTAGAGAAGAGAATGGAAACTTCAGAAACATGATAAGGGGCCATGAAATTTCCTTCCCTAACACATCTAATAACTAATTATATTTTCTTTTAATATATTAATAAATATAATGTATCACATTTTTATATAAAAATAAATTGTTTCGTAGCAGTTATGTATTAATGATATAAAGAAGTATGCATGTTTTATCTTTAGATTTAGGGTTAGAAAGAATAAAAATTTAAAAATTAAGGGTATATAGCAATATGCACTATATGGGCTAAGGATCATAGGTAATACTTTTCACTATTCAAAGTAATGTAAGTTTTTTAATCTTTGAATATTTCTACATGTCTTCATTAAACTTTCATTGCAACTTATGTAACATTTATGTTTTATAAATGTCACAAAAAGGTCTTGTTTCAATTTCTGCTTGAACTTTCTACAGCCAATAATTTTCTCCAACAACACCTTCTACAAATAACTTCACCCCTAAATATAACAGGCTTTTCCCTTTGGTTTGTATTTTCTTTTATGACCCAATTAACTTTAAATTAAGTAGGCTTTATGATGAAAGAACACCATCAAATTGACATATAAATAATGTTATAAATAGACTCCCAAAGGATGAACAATGAAATCTGTCACTGCAACCCATTTTTAAAAACCAACTCTTATAAGCATGATATAAATGGTTTTGTTACCAATAGGAGACTGTATTCTATTTGCAACAGTCCAAATTGTGATGGAAAAATAATTTTACTTTTTCCTGAAAAACAGATCTTTTTTCATGATATGACGTGGATATTGACCAAATCTCCAATTCTAACTCTAACCTTTGGGGATTTTAGTATGAAAAATTTCCTGAGACTTCAGCTTTATTTACACTATATACTTAGACCTGTATCAAGTAGATTTATAGCATCTATTGTGGAAGAAATGCCATTTACCTTTAGGGAGAAACTTTTCAATACATGTTTTTTCTGTATAAAATGTGTGTATGTATGTATGTGTATGTGTGTGTATAAACTTTTCATTTTAGAACAGTTTAATTTACAGAAAAAATGTTAAGATAGTACAAAGGGTTCTTATATACACCATGACATTTTTCCAATTATTAATATCTTGTATGGTACAAGATAGAGTGTGGGGAGATCTTTTAAGAGGCCCAGGTGAAATGGGAACACCTAAAGCTAAGGGTGGAACTGAAATGAAGAAAAACTATCTGACCAGCTAGTCTCACCGTAAACACTAGGTAGTATTGGAAACAGTTGAAGCCTGTGATAAATGGAGGGTAAGAAATGCAACAAGAAAACCCTAACCCAGATCACTTTTTGCTTAGATTGACTCACCCCCCACACTAAAAGCCTTATCTAGCAAAAGATGAGGAATGTCCAATTACAAATACTAATAGGGGAGAGATTTATCAATGTAAATTATGTCATTGTTTAAAAAAAGTGAAATGAGGACATTTTTGCCCAGATATAACTTGGAAAACAAAATTATCTCCATTAAACCTACAATATATATTAAAAACGTATAATTAAATGAATATAACACCAGATAGAAACCTGATTCTGGAGGATGGATCAAAGATCATCAGAGAGTATATTTTCCATAAGGCCTTTTAAAAGTTAATTTATATGTATATACACATATATATGTGTGTGTGTCTTTAAAACTTTTTTTAAAAAAGTATTTACTTTGTAAAGTAAAAACAATAATATGTGAGGTTGATAGCATAAGCAAAAGAAATGCCATGTGACAACAAAAACAGAATAAATTTGTAATATTATAAATATACTAATTTAAACTTTATATATATTTTTCATGAAACAGTGGAATCATTTTTGAACACAGATAAGTTAAAATTGGATATTTAGCAACCACTAACAAAATAAAACACAGATAGGCATATCTAAAATGTCAATAAAGGATATCAAATGAAGTGTGAAAATATTCTTGACTGAACCCTTAAAGAACAGAGAAAGACAGCAAACAAATAGGAAAAGCAGAGAATAAAATTAAAATATTAAAAGACATCATTAATGAAACAAGCAGACAAGTGGTGGACTGGGAGAAAATATTTGTGACAGAAATAACTGACATAGGACTTGCATACATAATATATTAAAACTTCTAACATTCAATGCTAAAATGGCAAAGAACCCAGTAAAAAGTGACAAAAATCTTGAACAGTCAGGACATCAAACAAGCTATAAATGACCAATTGGCATGTAAAAAAAGAGTCTAACAGCACAAGTCATCATTGATATGGGTCTGCCACTGGGGTCTAGGGTTTGGTTCATTTGCTTCATTTGCAGCTTGTTCAGCGCAGGATCTCTGCATTGTCTTCCACTTCTAACATCAGTCACTAGCACACAATGAGTTACGATAGAAATTTGAATAAATAAATCACAGGAAGTCAAAGAGGACAAAAAAAAAAAAAAGGGAAAGAAGAGAGGAAACCTACAAGGAGAAAGGGAATGCTGTCCTGTGAGAAGAAAGCAATCACTTCCCCCAGGTCCGAAGGAGAGGAGTGTCCTCCCTTCGGCAGGGAGACAAGAACAGTCCTCAGCTCTATTTCGCTTGGCTTTGCATATTTGTGCTTTTTATATGTGATAACTTACTTAGCACATTGCTTTCACTTTCAATAAGAGTCTTGTTTTAAATTATCCTTAAAAAGAGATATTAAATAGTTATAAAGCCTGAGATCCTTCCTTTAGGATAGTGGCCTCCAGTGCCATCCAAGTTGCTGCTAAAGACATTATTTCATTTCTTATTATGGCTGAGCAGTACTCCACGGTGTTTGTGTATACACACACACACACATTTATATCATATTTTCTTTATTCACTAATCAGTTGATGGGTACTTAGGTTGATTCTATATCTTTACAATTGTGAATTGCAGGTGTCTTTCTTATATAATGACTTATTTTCCTTTAGGTAGCTATCCAGTAGTGGGATTGCTGGATCTAATGGTAGGTCTATTTTTAGTTCTTCAGGAATCTCCACAGTCAGTTTTTAGTATGATTCAGCTTGCTTTGGCTTTGTCGACCTACTTCACTGACTCCACCCTTGTTATGTCAAAAGACCCTGATAAACTATTATGTGAAAATTATAACAGGCTCCAAATTAATTTCAAAACATGAGAATTATTTTGACATGAAACACTGAGAATCATATGAAAACTTTATCTATTTAATACATTTAATAATTATCATCCATGAGTCAATATCTACAAATTTTTTCAGAGTACTTAGGAGCCCTGCTGTTTTAAGTATACTAATATTTTTTAGTTGGATGTCTTTATTTTTGATGATTTATGATTTTCTTCCTTAAAGTCTGCAACTTAATTAAGATCTTTTCCCTCTGCAGTTCTTCCCTCTTCAGATCCTCAAACAACTTGTATACTTTGAAATTTAAGCTACTTGCTAGAATCACTATAAGAACAAACACATAAAGGAACTTCTGGAAGACCAACTAATCCTATGTCTTGGTAACCATCGGCAAGCATGGATGAATTAGAAGAGTCTTATTATCTATTTGCTAAGTATTAGCTGACATTTTGTTTTCTACACTGATTTGGAGAGTGAAATAGAATAGATACTAACATGTAAGGTCGGTTATAACATTTTATTCTACCTTTTTCTAATAACAGATTTAAAAATGCGCTCATGTTATAGATTAAAAAGTGAGATGATGGGAAATCTTTTTTTTTTCCAAGAAAGTTTGCACAAAAAGATAGCTTAACCTCAAAAACTCTATTTTCTACCTCATTTGGGAAGAAGGATAGAGCAAAATAATATTTCTTCAACCTGTGCCGAATGCACAGCTGAAGTCGCCATGATTTGTTAATAAAATATTCTGTAGCTTTCAAGTAGCAAGAACTCGTTCCTAACCCCAGGATTTTTTACATTTTCCCGTTATGTAGATTGACTGTTTTGATAGACGGGGGTGACTGATGATGACTGGGTCTCACAAGGTGGAGACAAATTTGATTGTCTGTGAATTGGGAGAGAAATGAATATTCAGAGCAATTGTCAGTTACGTCTGAGGCATCACATTAACTCCAAATCCAATAAAGCTTTGAAGCTTCTAATAATTTTTAAATGGTCATTGAATGACAATTTTTAACAAAATTGAAATAGTAGAAAGACAAAAATGGAACTGATAGGAAAATAAAAAGAAGTCTGGATATTATTTCTGATTCATATCATTTTTATTGTCTAGCTCTGCATATGAATGTGAAGAAACATTTCCCATGCACAGAAAGGGTTTTCCCACAAATCTATTGGAGAGATTTTCCATGATGTTTCTTCTGAAGGACTTAAAATTAACAAAGCTCATATGAATAACAGTTTCTGAAACATACCTATGTATGCCTACTTGTAACTTCTTAGGTCTTCATAAAATTGATGAGCATATAGATTGCTTAGTTACAAAATTAAAAATCTTTTAATTAATAATAGAGGTTTTAAATGTTAAGTTATCACAAAATGACAAAATATTACATAGTATAGGGAGAGGGTAGCAAGAAAAACTGTTCCTTATAACATGATTCTCCCAGGAATGAGTACTTGGATAGTTACCAAAATTTCACAACAAAGTCACATCAGTTTAGGGGGGCCATTATAATTCTTCTTGATCTCCTTTGTGTTCAGTGGGCAATCTTCAGTTGATAATTTGTCTTCAAACATAAATTGGTAGACAGGGAAAGAGTACTCTGACCACTAAATAGGAAAGATGTGTTCTATTTGATAACTATAATTCTTATTAGAAATTAGTTCCATAGCATTTTAATGTATACAATAGTCTCTGGTGTGTTTGGAATCCATGGAAAAATGCTTCTAAAACACACTGACAAGCTTGAATTTCTGGACATGAAAAGTGACAATCATGTCTTGGATCCTTATGATTCCAGCAGGGTCCTGCAATTCTTTGAGTTTCTACCTGAGCAAGCACTTGGCATCCTTTGATTTTTATCAGGATATTATTGCTGCAAAATTCTTGTATCAAAATTCTCTTTAAAAATCTGCATATAAATTAAGATTATTCTTTCCTCCTAAGCATGTATCTCAAAAATATTTCCCCATATTCTCACATAATTATCAAAAATGTATTTTAAATCATTATTTGTGTGTCTGTGTGTGTGAGAGAGAGAGAGAGAGAGAGAGAAAGAGAGAGAGAGTGATTTGAGAATCCTTGGATGTCTATGCCTTCAATTGTCATACATACCCACCACCACAGTTCCAAGTAGGACAGACAGAAAAACAAGATATATTGGCTCAAAAGAACCCTGAAAAAATAAATATTAAACAAAAAATACAAATAAAATAACTCCTTCCTATTAACACAAGGACAGGGACAAAGTGAGCCATCAAGTGAGGTAGTTCCACTAATAGAGACTAAAGTATGGTAAAGTGGTTGAGTGCATGAATGATAATTTTAGCCGAATTGTCAATTTTAACAAAATTTTAGACTCAGATCACCCGGCTTGCACCTCGACTCCCACTTTGGAACATTTATCAAAATTCTTTTTGTCTCAGTTTCTCATCTCTGTGGTAGGGATGACAATAAGTGCTTCTAGGGTGTTGTGAAGATGAAATGAATTTGTAGAGTGAAAGCAAGTAGTAAACATTTCATTACAGTTAGCGCTTATTATGACAATAGCACATCCCAGGAGTTTGAAACTCTTACAAGGCATCAGGTTACAAATGACAGATTTGGGTTATTAGGAAAATTTCTGCTTTCCTGAAATAATTTGGAGTCATCTTTGTTTAAAGCAAATAAATGAACAAAACCGCTACTAGTTAGCAGTAATAGTAAGGAGAGCAAAAGCAAATATTTATCTCTCTCTAGATTTTATGTGACAGCTTGAAAATCTACATATAATTGCTTATATGATTAGCAAATCTTAATGAAAAGCTTCCCCACCTCACAAAACTGTGACTGTCACCAGTACAAAAGACTATATTTTCTTTTAATAAAAAATGTCTCTGTCTGCATTTAATAGAACATACATTAACTTAGCTTTTCACATTTTTGTTAGCTTGTCAATAAAATGAAATATCGATATTTTAAGGTCTTTTCTTATACTAAACTTTAGGTATAGAAATGTTTTTACAGCAGATATTATAATGTTACTTTGATATTTGTGACATTTTATTCTAGATTACAAGATTCTCCCAATACATGGAACAGTAGATATATTAATGCAGTCCAATTTCTTTCCACAAGCAATCTATCATCCAAGGTAAAATAAATGGCTTTCAACAGAAGATTTAATCATAAACTAAAGAGAAATGGAAGCTTTAAAGACGAGATTTAAAGAAACGAAATAGCTCCATAGCTGCAGAGGAGGATGGGACGTGCAGGAGTACATCCTGCCCGATTTTGTGACTCCAGATTTTCCCCACAAAGACCTGATGATCCAGGGATTGAACACTATTTGCTGCTCACTATTTTCAACTGATTGAATCCAAACCATTTGTGGCATTAATCCCCTTCTGTAATTAGCATTTCCCTGGAAGCCGGTGTACCCATGTGGGACAAAGAGTAGATTTTTTTAAAACGTCAATTGGATACACCACTAAATCTTTATGAGTAAAAGAAGGAAAGATCCATGGATCATAGAGCGAAGTAAAAAGATGAGAGATCCCAAGATATTTCACAACCATTCCATATCCAAGCAGATAAAAAGCCAAGTGTATGTTCACACAAGTGTATGTTCAGTCTCACAATCTCATACAAACTTCTGAAGCTTGCAATTTCTTTGAATTTTCTCATTTACTTCTTTTCTGACCATTTTCTATGTTGGGTTAAAACTAAATTTTTTAAAAAAAGACTGAAAAGCTCAAAGCTTTATAAATAATCTATAATCTATAAAAGTATAGTAATCATGTCTATATATCTTCTCTTATATAGTGAGTTATTGCTTATTTTAATTAGAACTTTTCTGAACAAACATTTAAGTGTTAAACTGGCAGTAGTCAATTTATATCATCCCTATACCCTGCTTCCTCAGCCAGGTATTATTAGGAGCAGTGCTATACATTCCAGGAAAGAAAAACTCCAGAATTATCCAGGTTGCTAACCCCTACCCAGACTTTCTTCCATAAAGTGATTAATTGTAAAATATTTATTATTTTGTTCCAAAATCTTCCCATGGCCAAACTATAAAGATTCCTTTTACACAAAAGGTCTATATTTTCTTTCTAAAGCACTTTTAGAATCTTGAACTTCTGTTAAATTATTTTACTGTTTTTGAAAGGCTGTTGCTAAAATTGCAACTCCATATCCAAAGGTGAAAGGCTACTTAAAATTTCTACTGTGCCAATTAAGTTAATGAATGCAAAGAGAAACCTCCCTCTTATAAAACATGGTTAAAATCTGATATAATTAGTTTTTCCTAAAGATGCATGAATTTTAATAAGCTACTGACAGTTAGTTTCACCTTAGGTCTTCTTTTTCTTCTTCTTTTTTTAACCAACAAAAAAATTTCTTTTCTTCTATCTTCTTCTCAGCCAGTCTACTGGTATTGAACCAAATGTATATGATTTTCAATAACTGTGTCTAAATCAACAGGGAAAACTCTCAGATTAAACTGACTACATGCATTGTTTCAAGAAGAATTTTTATTGTCCAAAATGATTTTTATTAGGAAAAAAAATGGCATAGAACCAGTTAGTATAAATTCTGAATGGGGAACAATGTTTGATAGAAGAATGTGCTGTTTAATGATAATAATGGCAATAAATTACCTTGTGCTAGAGTATATGTTGCATTGTATCTTTTATCTCACACATTTTTGGATATTTCAAATCCCTAAACTTGCATAATACAGAGAAACTGACATTCAAAGCAATCTTTATGAACAGTTTTTCTGTTTCATAGCTTCCAGATAAGAGCTTCCATGTGCTGCAAAAAAAGTCTCTGTCAATAGAATCCACTTGATCAAAGAGTTTTTGTCTGCTGTTAAAAGAGGAAAAATCCACAAATTGGTGATTCTGTTATCTCTTCCATTTTCTGTTTGCAGCTTATAAACTTTTTATGCTTTCAAAGGGTAACAATAGTTTAGCATTGTAAATACATTTTTGGCAGATCATTGAGGGAACATTAGGAGCATTTGCATTTGTTCTGTTCTTTAGAGTCTCATTGTTGATTTGCATCACACCCTGCTCCCCATTTTCCCCAAAAATTGTAGCTTTACCTTTGCCTATATAGCTATTTATCACTTCTAGATATTTAAGGTACCTAGCTCTGAATGATTTGTGCAATAGTGTTGAATAACTGTCTGCTTAGTCCTTTTATTCCTAAGCAAAAATACCATTGCATTTAGGCAAGAATCAGTCTGCTTAAGAAGATCCCAAGACATTTACACAATTGAAATAAAATCCCTTTTCTGTAGGTGAACTGGAGAGAAAGATTTGAAAGCTTTTTCTGGCCACTTTTCTATATAGTAACTAAATAAAATAATATGCTATGTGGGAAAATTAAAAATAATCACTTATAAAAAATATTTCTTAAAATGTTTCATTTAAAAAAAACTAGAGTGTGCTTTCTATTTTGATCCTGAAAGTACCGTGGTAGAATTTGATTACTTTGGTAAACTCCCCCAACATTAGTTTAAAATAAATCCTGATACATGGATTTGCAATTTGTTTCTATGGTTCATTTGGATCTCATTTTCTAATCACTATCATGTATTACAATTACTAGAGAGGGCTTAATGGCAAAAGTGTAACAGTCCCCTGAAGTGTCTCCATCGCTGTTGGGAAGTTGAATGTGCTCTAAGTAAAAATGAACCTGTTTAACAACTCTTCAGTATCTGCCCCTCACTTGAAGAATCATTTCCAACCTCCTTAGCTTGGATCATGAGTCTTCATGACCTGTCCTAAACTGTTCCTAATCTATTCACTTTGTCACTTCCCTACTTTATGTCACTTCCCTATTTTAGGGCTACAAAATGGCCTAAGCTATTTTGATTCTTGAAATTCTTCGTATCCAATACCTCATGTCATTTTCATACATGGTTCCTCTGCCAAGTAAGTAAGTTCTTGGATAATTGTACATATTACTGCTATTACTTAAATTTGAATATTTGTTTTCAGTAAAGCAATCCATATTTCTCATTTAAAAAATCTAACAAAATTATATGGAAAACAAAAGTTCCCCTTTCTCTACCTTCCATACCCTCTCAAATCCTGATTCTCAAATTAGCATCAGCTACGTAATCGGCAGGACCCTGTGCAAAACGAAAATATGAGACCCTTTTCCTAAAAGCAGGAGGAAAAATTACTGCTAAGGGTACTAAAATGTAAAGTGCTTTCTTAATCTGTGATCTGTTTCAACTTATGGTATTTTATTTTTGTTATTTAATGTAATTTTATGTAAAGAAAAATTACAAATTTAAATACTTTGCAAGAATTTTGCCACTCATCTTTATATTATGCGATGGCAATTTCAAATGCACATATATAATCATTTACATCATTCCAGTGAAATTATATAATAATCTTGTTAAAATAATAATCAGTGTTCATATTATGCCTTTAAATCGTACTTGCATCTGAGCAGGGTAGTATA
>CAUYSK010004634.1:0-16746 GCA_963575035.1 Avahi laniger | reverse complement strand
TTTGGGTCTTACATTTAAGTTTTTAATCCATTTTGAGTTGATTTTGTATATGGTAAGAGACGGGGTCCAGTTTCATTCTTCTGCATATGGATATCCAGTTTTCCCAGCACCATTTATTGAAATGGGTGTCCTTTCTCCCATGTATGTTCTCAACACCTTTGTCAAAACTAAAAAGCTTCTATACAGAAAAGGAAACAATCAACAGAGTGAGAAGATAACCTGTAGAATGGGAGAAAATATTTGCGAACTATTCAGTCAACAAGGGACTGATATTCATAATATCCAAGGAACTGAAAGAACTTAACAGCAAAAAAATAAATAATCCCATTAAAAAATGGGCAAAGGATCTGTATAGACATTTCTCAAAAGAAGACATACAAATGGTCAACAGGCACATGAGAAAATGCTCAATATCACTAATCATCAGGGAAATGCAAATCAAAACCACAATGAAATATTATCTCACCCCAGTTAAAATGGCTATTATCAAAAAGAAAAAAATAACAGATGCTGGCAAGGATGCAGAGAAAAGGGAACTCTTACATGCTGTTGGTGGGAATGTAATTTAGTAAAGATATTATGGAAAACAGTATGGAGGTTTCTCAAAAAACTAAAAATAAAACTGTTATGCAATCCAGCAATCCCACTACTGTTTATCCAAATGAAAGGAAATCAGTTCATCAAAGGAATACCTGCACCTTCATGTTTACTGTAGCACTATATGGAATCCACCCACGTGTGTATCAATAGATGAATGGATAAAGAAAATGTGGACAATACTATTCAGCCATAAAAGAGCAATGAAATCCTGTCATTTGCAGCAACATGGATGGAACTGGAGGTCATTGTGTTAAATGAAATAAGACAGCCACAGAAAGACAAATATTGTGTGTTCTCACTCATATGGGAGCTAAAAAAGTTGATCTCATGGAGGTAGAGATTAGAATGATAGTTACCAGGCACTGGTAATGGGGTTGGGGGGGATGAAGAGAGGTTGATTAAGGGTACAAACATACAGTTAGATAGAAGGAATAAGTTCCAGTGTTTGACAGCACACTAAGGGGGTCTATAGTTAACAAAAATATATTAGATATCTCACAATAGAGGAGAAGATCTGAAATGTTCCCAACACAAAGAAATGACAAATGTTCAAGGTGATGGACATCCTAAATAGCCTGAGTTGACCATTACACATTATACACATGTATCAAGATATCCCGTGTACCCCATAAATATGCATGATTATTATATATCAATTTCAAAAAGCACCAAGAAATTAGCAGCCTAAAACCTATGTTGTAAATCCAACATGTCACTTAAGTTTTCCAAACTTCAGTCATTTTTGTACTTCTATCACCATTTTCATCATATCCACATACCTCTTAACTTTGACCATTATTTCCTTTATATTAACTCCATCTTTTATTTAAATTTATTTTTAAAAGAAACTAGTGGACTTGGGGTAATGGTAAGGTGACATAAAAAGGCAGAAGCAAAAGAAGAAAAGATAATGGCTCCTGAGAGGTAAAGGCACGCAGAGTCAGAAGGCAGGGAAGGCAGCGAAGGGCAGGTCCAGGGCTGAAGACCCTGGATCCACGGGGCAAAGTTGGCCCAGCGTAGGAATAAGAAGGGATAAGAGTTGGGGAATGAGTTGGAGAATAATAAAGAAATGCCAGGGAATGGGAATTCTGGTGGCAGGTAGCATGATGCTGTGTCCTGAAAGAGCATGAGAGACAGAGAATAGGCATAGGCAGCAGGGACCAGCTGGCAGAGCAGACATCTGGGGCCAGAGCCCAGGGCAGAGCAGTGCAAGAATAAGAGTGAGGCTAGAGGTGGGAAGGCGGCGAAAGCTGAAGAGTGTGTGGGGCTGGGGAGGGCCTGCACTGTATGGGGTGGGGCAAGGGTACACAGCCCAGCAGAAGCAGGTATTGGGCAGAGTAGATTGTCCTCTGGACTGTACCAGGCAGTGACCAGCAAGAGAAGCTCGAGCAACATCTGTAGATCACCTAAAATTATTTCATGGACCTTCCCACATACTGGAAAACATTGTCTGATGCTCTGTGAATAAAGAACATCAGTCTTTCACTCTTTCTCCTTTCACTACCAAAAACTAAAAATTACATGTAAACAAAGGAATGTAAAACCCCACCTTATTTGTTAGATCCTCACAAATATACCAAAACCCAACATCAACAAAAAGCAACATTACTTCTCTTCTTTTATGTACAACTTGTGTTTCCTATCTTTACAAGCTCTTTTCTTTTGATGGACGGTCCCCATCATGGGAACTATCTCCTTAGTCAATGTCTATAAGCACAGAACACAATCAGCAGGGTTGACACACGCCCAGTAACAAACACCATAAAAACAGCATCTGTTTTAATGAGAGTAAGTCATCAAAATAGTGTCCGAACAAGCTGGCAATTCATTATCATATAAATCCTTGCATATAGTTAAATACAGCCCTGCAAAACAATGCCTTTTATTTTTTAAACTCTTACCCTTGGCTGAACAATGATGGGGTGACAAAAGATTAGTCTGCAATCACCACTTCTACAATGTTATTTCTTTGTAAAATTTATTTCTGCTCCGTGACGTGTTCTAACATTTCCTCTCTTTTCCTACGTGTGTCAAATCACAGATTCATTCATCCTCCAGTCGCAGCCAAGTGAGCGACTCAGGCCAGCACACAGCTCATTGATTATTTCAATTTCCTGGGCTAAACTCATCATTTTCCACTTCTTATTTTTTATTCCCTCCTTACTTTCAAGATGGATAAGGGACAGCAATGATGAAGGCAAAATGACATAAAATCCTAAAACAGATGAAGGGAGCTAAATTCTGTTACACTTAAGAAAGATTAAATCTAAGGGAAATTTGTACACTGCCCAGAGGGTGGTTCATCATTCATTCATTCATTCATTCGACAAGTATCTATTGAGCGTCTCTAAGCTAGCTCAGTCTAACATGCCACTTTAAAGCAAGCCATTTTCTATGCAATGTTAGCTAACATTAGTTACGAGAGGAAAGTTGATAGATCCAAAAATTGTTTGAGTACAAATGTGAGCATACACACATATGCATGTGTAACACGGTAATACCCATTAACCAGAACTGGGCAACATAATCAACACTAAACCCCCGAAAGCGTGGAAAGCAGACACCCTACACAATCAAGAGCTGCTGGTCTAAAGCTTCACATTAAGGAAAACTCTAGAGACACTATTTATGAAAGACCATAACTTTCAAGCTACCATACGTGGGGACCAAACCTGCATGGAAGAACACGTAACTCTGGCAACCAACTTTTGCTATCCAGGGAGACAGCCTAATCTACCAACCCATAAATTCATTAACCTGACATTTCTAAGAATGCCTAACACATGTACTAACATAATAATTTCCCCAAAATTCTATGACATAGGTGTTATTAATATACTTATTTTTCAGATTAACAAACTGAGGGTAAATCATCTGTTCAAGGGCACTTAGACAGCAATGGAGCCAGAATTTGAACTTAAATTTGCAATTCATGGGTTCAAGCGTTTTCTAAAAAAAAAAAAAAATTGTATTATCATAGCTTATACATTAACATTTAGTTTCTTCTTCTAATTGGCATCATATGTTAGCTTGAATCTTGTTTTAATTCATGTAGGTATAAATTGTCTCTAAGCCTCTAACAATTCTTAATTGGACTTTTCTCAGTTCCTGGTTATTACGTACCACCTGTTCCTGTCTTTCCCAGGATGTTTGTCGGAGAGTGAGAATTAACTGTCTTGGAAACGAAAACTAACATTTAAGGGGTACTTTGTTCATGCCAGACACTAGGATAAGTATTTTGTTTGTAGTTTCTCACTTAACCCCAGCAACCCTCTGAGTTGGTACTACTATTATCATCATCACCCCTTTTTACGAATGAAGGGAAGGAGGCACAGAGAAGTTAAGTAACTTGTCTGAGGTCACACAGATAACGGAGATTCACACCTGGCAGTCTCTTCACCCTTCTCCCAATCTATCTTAAACAATATGAAGTTATGTTTCTTTTTTTTTTTTTTCTGGAGACCACACTGGCTTCAGAATGGTTCCCTTCTTAACACTGTCATCCCATCTGAAGTCTGGGCTCCCACTGGCCTGCTTCTCAGTGCCAGTGAGAGACTGCTTTTAGTGTGTGCTGGTTTGGTTTCCTCCATCTTTGATTTCTCCCCTGATAAGGGACCTGGTTCACCTTCCCTGTGCAGCTTTTTGCTCCCACCTGGTATTGACCTCCTGGCACACCTAAGACTGTTCCCAACAGAGATGAACACACCTTGGGCTGCGGAGCAGCAGGGCTCCCCAGGATCATCTTTTCCATCAGGGGTTTGATCTCATTCTTGCTTAAACCTCTTAAAGAAGCCAAAGCTTTTAAAAATAACATTCAACATTTTTAAAAAATCAATTACTAAACAAAATTCACAGTGGCTTTTCCTCACAAGGGAACATCTGGATTTGTGTCACATTGTCAGGAGATTTAATTGCATTAATATTTGATGGTGAAATGTATTAAGGTCAGATTAACCTGAGCAATAAAATTGACTTCCCCTTTCCTTTCCAATATCTGCAAATTCTGTACCAGCTCTATCTATAGACAATTGACAAAGCAGCTGTCTTCAGAGCAGGTGCTATAGCTCCATGATGCTGAGAGGTGTGCAGGGAGGAACTTAGCATTTACTAAGCACCTACTGTGTGCACCAGACATAATATTTTATGTTTTACATGTATGAATTAAATAATAACTACACAGCAACCCTGGCAGATAGGTCTTAAAATGCCCATTTTACAGATGGGGAAACAAGCTCAGAAAGGTCACATAAATCACCCTAAGGTTACAGAGTTGGTCAGCGGCAGAGCTGAGACTTGAGCCTGTGTCTGTTGCCCCCAGATTCTTGCTGCAGGGACCATTCTCCTTCCTGCACTGCTTCTCAGAGTGCTCTGTCAAGAGCCCTCCAAGGCAGGGCTTAACTTGTCTTTGACTACAGTATTGAGCTCAATGAAAAACCCAACAGGAAATGAGATCCTGTTATTCAGATGCTCCCCAAATGACCCTGCGTTCCCGATTCCCAGCTGGGTCACACACGTCCCCAGAAAAATAGCCTCTCTTTACTTTCCTTGGGTTCACTATCGCCTCTGTTTCATTCCTTCTCTCTCTTCTTGCCCCCACACCCCTCTCTGCTGTCTCTCTGTGTGTCTCTACGTCTGTCTGTCTGTGAGTGTATCTCTCTCTCTGTCCCAGTCTCTCCCTCTGACACACACGCGCACTCGGATACCTCGATCCAGCAGCCGGAGCAAGCGGAGATACCAGAGATACCACTGGTCCCAGAAGCGGTCCGTCATCCCACCCTGAACGCATCCTTCACAGCCAGTCCCCTCGGCAGAGCCTCATCCCACCACCGCTGACTCGAGGAGGCCGGAATCACTTGACGCTGGGCTCACACGCAGCTTGCTCTAAGCAAACGCTTGCCTGCAAAGACAGCCACCGGTCCTCCCACACAGCGGCTGACTGTGCCGGGAGCCGGTTTCACAGCAACAAAGGAACAAGTGCAGAACAACGCCGTGTGCAGACCGAGCCTGCCTGGACCCAAGGGGAGGTCGGAGATGCGTGGGAGGGAGTCAGGGAGGACTTCTGCAAACAGGTGAGGTTTGAGGTGGTCTTGGGAATGAAAATCCACGGTCAGGGCCACGTCTTAAATTTTATTCCAGTATCTCCCGCCATCCTGGCTTCCATGCCTCCCACACCAGAGGCCAGTGGTTCCTCCGACAGGATGGGGGGTGGGAAGCCGGCAGCTCAGCCATCCTGGACTCTGAGGCCAGTCCAGAAGACCAGGAGCCTTACTGCCTCTCTGTCGGGACCAAAGACACTCCTTATCCAAGACTGCTAGACCCACACGACAGAAAAAGGTCACGGATCCTTTCTTCCTGTCTCTTCACAGACCTTCTGTTATAGTAGAGACAGCATGGACTCTGAATCACACGACCATGGGTTCAAATCCTGCTTACCACTTAATACTTGCCTGGCCTTGATCAAGTTACTTCAACTCCCTAAGCCTCAGCTCCCTCTCTGTAAACTAGAGAGAACAGTATTTGCCTCCCAGAGGTATCGTGAGGCCCGAAGCAAAGGAAGAATATAATGTTTCTGCAGAGTGTGCGGCAGACAGCGGCAGACAGAAAGCTCTCCCTTGCCCTCCAACCCCCTGCCTCTGGCCAGATTCTCAGTTGCCCGCATGTCCCCTGGTTTCCTCCCTCCACAGCTTTGCTTCTGCCCTTCCTGCCACAGCACGCCCTCTCCACTCCCCCACCTCGCCGTGGCCAAAGCCTCCTAACTCTGCCAGCACCTAACCCCAATGCCACAGACTCTGGGCAGGCGTCCCTCATCCTCGCTCCTTTATATTTCATTGTTTTCATTCCTCCTTCTCCCTTGTACAGGCCTCTTCTCCTTTACTTGACCATAAACTCCATGAAGGTAGTATCTGCTTTTTAATCATCTTTCTGTCCCCCAAAGTACCTAATATAGTGCCTTAAACTTCACCAGTACTTAAGTGAATACTAACTAAACTGATGAACGAGCAAGGGAGTCTAGGTCCCCTACAAGATTTGTCTTTGTCACAGTGAAAAGAGTGGACTGTGGGCCCTCGGCCCTGGGCACTGCCTAAGGCCTACAGAAGGGTGATGGGGTACCCCGTCCTTGCCCGGCTCAGGGCCCCTCTTACAGTGGGCTGGCCACCCCCGTGGTGGGGCTGTGCCTCAGGTAACCAGGAGTCCTGCTCACAGAAAGGAAACCCGAGGGGACCCCAGATCTAGGAAACCTCATTCTCCAAGCCTCAAAACAACCCAGCAGCCACCTGCACATTCCTCACACCTCTTGTTCGGCCTAGGCCATGCCTCCTCACTGTCCTGACGGAAACGGCCTCCCAGGCCTCCTGGTCTCTGTCAGGCATCTGGCGGGAGCATGTCTCTCTGGGGAGGAGGCATGTACGGGGGCAGGAGTTGGGAGGGAGAAAGCGAGCAGAGCCACAGTCTCCACCCACCTGCCCCTGCCCCAGCACCACCACCGCCTTGTGGGTCTTTCTTAACGGGCAGCACTGGGTCTGAGCAGAGACACACCACCCAAGAAGCTACCTCTCAGGCTCTGTTAGCATTATTTTCTTATTACCTTAAATGGACAAAAGGCTCCAGTGTGTAGCTAACACAAGAATGCAAACCCCTCCTCCTCTCTCCAGTGGGAAGAAGTGACCCGAAGTCTCCCCTTTCGTGAATAACAAGAATCCATCACTCACGTGTGGGCAGTACTTTTTAGTTCATAAAGTACTTTTACATCCATCCTCTCCTTTGGGCCCCTCAACAGCCCTGCAATGTCTGTAGAGCGGAAATCACTTTCCTCAGTCTACAAAAGAGAAAACTCATGTTCCAAGAGGTTAAATCACTTACTTAAGATCAAATGAATAATAGGTGCCCATCTATCTATCTCTTCCCTAAGAGTGTTTCTGGGGCTCTAGATTGTTCCCTGGGGAATTGTGACATCTTTCGCAGAGAAATGGAAGCCCTCATAGCAGGGCAGGACCTGGAGAAACAGGAGTCCCGAGGAAGCCCCTCCAGGGAAGTACTGACATGCCACGGCACAGGCTGAGTAGAGTCTGAGTACGGCCACTTACAGACTAAGAGCCTTTCATCTTTTTCTGTGGCCTCTGGTTTATGGCTGCAGAGAGAGTGCATCTCCAGATAAGAACGCCAAAATGGTTTTTTCTAACACAACTGGAAAGAACTCTGAAATGGGGGGCTCCCGCCATGGCAGGAGACCTAGACAGGGAGGGGCTGTGGGAGGAGCATCTGACTGTGAGGCAGAAAGTCCCAGTGACCATGCGGACGCTGTGCAAACTAGCGTGCTCTAACGGTGCTATTGCTACCAGGCCTGGAGAAAGGAGCTGGCCCTGTTCCCCACCCTCTCATAATCAAGGGCAAAATATTCCACACAGCCTCCTTTTCAGAGGGAAAGGGAATAAAGACTTAAAGAATATGGGTACAAACACTTCCCCCGCAAACAGCAAACCTCAGAACATAAGCATTACCCCTCGGGTCAGGCCCAGAGTGAACCCATTCAGCCTGGAGTTTGACTCAAGATTGACTTCAACCTATCAAGCTGGGCTCCTGGGAACTCCCCAGCCCACCACCGCTCATTTCTCCAACTCCCACAGAGCCTCATAAGCCTTATTTTAAATGCAGCCCCTCCAGAAGTTGAATAAAATGTTCCAAGAGACTGTCAGCATTGCCATTTAGCGGCAGTACAATTAGAAAGGACAGGATATTGGCCAGGAAAAAGTCTTATTAGTAGGTTTTCGTTGTTGTTTTTGTTTTGTCTTAAACAATGCTTCCACGGTGGCTCCTTTTTCATCATGGGCAAAGTAAGTACAGTCATTTTCGTTGGCATGATTCCTTCAGCCCACCCAGCTGGCCACAGAGACAAGTTCTTCAGGGACAAGCAGAATCTCCAGGCCAGCAGCCCATCCACTCCTGAGGGCTGATGCCCGTCTGGATGTTCAGCAGTTACTCAGTGTCATAACATAGATGTGTTCCTTTCTCTTCAATGTTCCTTCTTCTTTCCTTGGCACTGTTCTTTCTCTCTCTCTCTACCCGCCCCAACATGAAAACGCTGTGTTCCCGATCAGATGAAGCCGGCACAAGCGTATGGAGCAGAAGGCAAGCAGCACTGAGGAGGAGAGATCCAATCATGTCCCAAATCTTTCCCACTCATCTCCTGGGACAACAATGGCCACTGTTCCCTCAGCAGCACTGGCTGGCTCCTTGGACACATGGAGCTGAGAAGAAGGCTACACAAGAGTTGACAAAGTTGCTGCTGTCTGCAAACCAAAGTGAAGACTGCCCACAGACATGGTGTCTGTCCCCACCCTGCCCCAGGAAGCAGGTTCCACCAGGCTGCCATTTTGCCCTGCAAGCTGCACTTTATTGCAACATAAATCAAACACTCCAGAAGACACCATCCTCACCCACCTCCCACACCATTTCTGTCCCCTTAGTGATTAGCACCCAAGCAGTGAAATGAAGCCTGTGGCAACACATTCTCAGGGATGCCATTCAGAGGATGAGATGGACATCTGCCAGTATCTTCTACAGAGGCTAGTGTCCCCAGGTGAACAAGTCCACATCTGAGGACAGTATCTAAAACAAGTATCACTTAGACACTGAAATTCAAGTCCACCTCTCCCAAGAGGCCTTTTCCAGCTAACCTCACACATTCTCTATCTCAGAGGTTCTCAAAGTTTAATAGGCAGCAGAATCACCTTAGAAGGTTGTTTATCCATGCCAATAACTAGGCCTCACTCCCAGAGGCCTGCATTGTTAACAAGCTCCCAGATGATTCTGAGATGGTGATCCATCTGCTTTTGTGCCTGTTCTCTTCTCTTACCCTCAGCACCAACTTCATTTAACTATTTTGAATTCTAGAGTGTACCCCATCTCCCCACATACCCTGAGAGTCCAGTAGGGAGGGGGACTGTGAGTCCCCCATTAGACTAGGCTCACCGGGAAGGTAGAGGGGAGACCCTCCTCCTCTCAAGGCCCAGTAGAGGGGCCCACATGGAGGGGTGGAGAAGCTGCCAGCCAGGAGGCTGAGAAATCAGTCTCATCTCTCCACACGCTCCAGAAAGTGTTTGTTCTGCCAGGGCTGCACTTCACATCTGTACAATGGCTTTAAATGTCACCTCAAATATCAGGCTAGGCAGCAGGAGGGAAAGGCAGAAGCTGCCTTGCCCCAGCTTTTGTGTAGCTTTCATCCTTGCTCACCTCTGACCTCTGCTGAGATCTTTAACTCTCCCTTGTCCGGGGGAGGCCCAGCTCATGGAAGGCTTCACAACCCTTTACTGCACTGGGCTCTAAACCACATTGATAAGTAGGGGAAACTTGATCCCTCCATCACCCCTTTCCTGAGGACTTCTAGTTCCCCCATCAGTCAAAAGAACCCCATGTTGCACTGAATCTTCAACACAGGTTGCCACCCCAACACCCACCACTGCCCCACCCAAAGCTAGGACCACTCCCACCCCCACCTTCTAAAGCTCATCCATCTGGGGCCACATTCCCTGTCGACTAAATCCTGTGAAAAGCATTATGAGAACCTCATCCCTTCTGAGGTATTTATGATGACAGCTTAATATTTAGGCCTTTGGGAAATATATTTTGGCAAAAGATAAAGCCTTAGGTCAAAGGAAGGCAAGTGGAAGCCCAGGCCTTAGGTAGGCAGTGGTGGGCGTGGATACCTGGGGCCGAGCAGCAGTCCATGGCCTGCGTAAGTCTTCGTAGGCATCGCCCTGTCAGGCCCCTGATAAAGGCAATTCACAGAGGCTGGTGCTTCTTCCTGCCCTGACCTCCTGTTTCCTACTCTGCATGACCACCTGGTCGGCTGCCATCCCCAAAACGCCTAAATTATAAAGTAGTTCTTCTTGAAGAAAAGGAAAAAGGCAATAAGACCACCTCAGGACCTGACTCAAGAGCATTCCCTATTAGCTCCTACACTGCCTCACAGCGAGTGACGCGGAGCCTCTATCTCACTTCCACTAACAGCAGCTTCTTCGCCCACCAAAGGAAGAAGAGTTACCTGATAGCCTACAGGCATTTCAAGGCAAGGGCCCTTCACCCCCAGGAGGTTTGGTTTCTCTTAAATGTTCCTCACATCTGTCGATCCCTGAGCTCACCACCGAAGAATTAGGAAAACTTAAGCTGCCAGTCACCACAGCTAAAAGCTCATACCTCAACCCTGAGCAGGTGGAGACCCTCTCCCTCTCTCTTCATCCCACACCCTTCTCCAGCCCCTCCCTTCTCCATCCCCTCCAAGAAATTTTCCAAATGGCCCCCCTCCGTACATCTGCCAGTAAAATCAGGCACCATGCAATGAGGCCTGGGTTGATAATAATAAATGTGAATTTCAATAAGATCAAAAAGAGCCCACTGTATCATCAAAGAAATGCTAAATTTTGGCTAGCATATGTCTAGAGCTAACCATTTTTACCATATTGAGTTTTTTTCTTTTTTGGAAAATTTAGAATCTGTGTGCCCCATAGGACAACCCACTATTAAATGAGAGTATCTGACTCACCTAAATGCCCTGAGTCCCCACACACATACACATTTCAAGCTGAATAATGAAATTACCTGCACACTAGCCAATTTAAATTCTCTCTTCCTTGGCTCTTATTTTAAAAAGAAAAACATTATTTGCAAAGATCATTTTACTTTTCAGCAAATGGATTCTGCTTATGGTTCTTAAAAATAATTGATTCCCATAAATTCTATAAATCTCTTTATCATCTTGTTTATTCTGTTAATTTGCAAGCCTTCGGGGTATTGGGAAAGAGCTGAGGCTTTGGAATCAGACCAACCTGATCCAAATTCTAAATCTTTTTTCTAGTTGACTGAGCAACTTGGGGCAAATCACTTCCCTAAATCTCAGTTTCTTTATCGTTTGGATGAAGATAAAACTTATTCTATAAAACTTGAACAACTTTCATGAGGAAAAAACAAAATAACGTATGTAAATACAAAGCACTACACCTAATACATAGTGTGTGCTTAATAAAGGCTAGTGCATTCTCCTACACTGAAAAAGCTCAGGCCAGGTTGAAATTCTCAATTCGTGGGACCTATGTGAACAGATGAACCAGTAAAAACAGTGTCAGCTTTGCCACCGAGGACGGCCAAGTGGCCCTTATGAAGTCCTCAGTTAGGGACGAGTCACCACCTCAAGTCTCCCAGGTTTCTCTATCTGCCCCTCGGTAGGGGAAGATTCTTAGATTTCACTTTCCTTCTAATTCCTATGATACCCTCTCCCTCCCTAGGAAAATAAAAATACCCAACAGCCCCAACTCGTCTGCCTCCTCCTGCCCTATCGTGGGTTGGAAAGTTCCACAATAGATTCAATTGTGAAAACCCCTGTGGTACACGTGCATGCCCCTCAGTACTGAGAAGATGGGAAACTACGAGGTTCCTGACAGAGCAGCCACGCAGTGAACAGCAGTGACGTGGCATCCCTAAAAGTCCGTCAATCTGGCCTCACGTCATGTGCTCAACAAAGGCTACTTAAAGATATCCATGGAAAAAACAAACTATAAAACTTCAGGAAGAAAAATATGTATGCTTTCAGGGTGGGATGGTTTTCCCAATCAAGACACAAAACTCTATATATTGGCTTGTATACGCATTTTTTTCATTTTTTGGAAGGATATACAAAGCACCTGAGGAGAACGGGGGGCTGGACAAGAGCAGAGGAAGGGCTACTTTTCACTGTACATCTTCTTACACATTTTGAATTTTGGCCCTCGGACTCTATTTCCTAACGTTATAAAGGATCTTTTAAAATAACAGAGTCAAGAATAAATACAACTGTTCTTGGAGTCTGTCTGCCATGCTGTGAGAATTCTAAGCCACATGGAAAGGGCACATGGGAACCAAGGGTGCCGGGCAAGACCCCTGTTCTCCCCACCCAGCACCAACCGCCCGCTACAAGAGGAGGGCCACTCTGGAGTTTCCAGCCATCCCAGAGATTGATACAGACACCACAGGGTGGAGAAGAAATGCCTGATCAACCCTCATAATCATGAGAAATGATAAATTGCTGTTCTAAGTCACTAAGACTTGAGGAGGTTTGTTATAGTGAAATAAATAATGAAACAGAGAGTCACTGGCACATGCAGAGCAAGAATAAAGCCACAAGATTAGATGAGATCACGAAGGAAGTATTGAAAAGGATTGTGTCTTATTTCATCTAGAAAGCAAAAATCATGGCTAGTCTCAGAACCACATCTATTTGTCTACCTGTCTACCCATCTTGGAATTATTAATAGAATTCTAAAGACAGGGTTGTCACAGAGGGTGTCTAATTAACATGCTTGCTTGAATTTCAAAAAGTCAGACTTTTCTAACAGGAAATAAATATGTCTGATTTGGCTGCTTGCTTTGACAATGAGATTTGCCTTTTCCACTTCATATAAATCTGCAGCTCCAAGATCTTGAAGAAAATATATTTAAGGTCTCTATATAATATGCACTATCCTAGAAAACACACTATTTGCAACTCTTTAAGTTCATGGTAAAAAAAAAATGTTAGATGTCAATTTAAATATGTGAAGGGGTACACAGTTTTCAATATTCTTTTAGGGCACACAGAAACAAAAAAGTCTGAAGCCCACTGAACTATGGTATACCCACATGGAATACTATGCAGCTGTTAACAGTGAAGATGCTTTCTGTGAAGTGATATGAAAAGTTCTCCAAGACATATCGTTGAGTTAAAAATGCAAGGCATAGGACAACATAGTTAGTATTCACCTGCTTTTGATAAGAAAGGGGTAAAATAAGTATGGATTCAGATTTGCTTATATTTGCAAAAAGAAACACAGGAAAGAGTCATGAGAAATTAATACTGATGGTTACCTATGGGAAAAGTGGCTTGGTAGACAGGCAGAGGTGTGAGTGCATTATATTTTCATGTATTTTAAGTCCTCACTTAGAATAGATAAAGAATAGATAAAATTGCAAAAACATAAACAGTGTTAAAAGATAATCTAGGAGACAATCATTTGCCGTGTTTGCAACAGTACATCATATAAAGGGTTAATATTTCCAGTTTACAAAGAGCTCCTAAAAACCATTAAGAGTTAACGACCTGGTATAAAAATAAGTAAACATTATGAATGGGCAATTCACAGATGAAAAAATACAAATGATTGACAAAAAGGAAAAAGATGTTGGCCATTACCAATGATCAGGAGAAATGCAAACTAAAGCAATAACAGCATGCCACATTTTGCCTATAAGTTTGGGGGGGAAAACCACATAACCTAGTAGAAAGGTAAATTGGTGTAACATTTTTAGAAATCAATTAGGTAGTACCTATCAACATGTCTAAGATTCATAGCCTTCAACACAACAATTCTTCTTCTAAGACTCTCACCTACTAAAATATCTGCACTTACATATACATTGCAGTGTACACTATAATAACAATAACAACAAAACCTGGAGGTAACCTAAATGTTCAACAATAGGTAACTAGTAAGATAAATTATGACACAGACTACATTATACTTAGAATAATACGTAGTGACATGAAAGGATTCCATGATCTATTATTGAGTGGGAGAATATAATTTGTGAAATAGTTGAAAATAATTTGGATTATCCCACTTTTGTGAAAAAATATATACATATAAATATATACTATAGTCATGTATTTCATTGTGCATAGAAAGAGTTCTGGTAGGATATACACCAAACTATTAACAGTAGTTACCCTGAGGAATGGAGAAAAGGTGGTCAGAGAATTGTGTTTTATAAAATGTTATGTTGTTATAATTTTTTACCATAGCATTTGTTGCTTTGGTAATTTTCAAAGCACTTAAGTATTCAAGCTGACTGAAGTAGCAGCTCGAATCGTTTCTGGAAAATGGAGTGCTCCCTCAGGGCCAGGGCAACGATTTCCTTCTCCACCCCTTACTCGTAGAGTCTGGAATGTGAGATGGTCTCCAGAGAACCCACAGGTCATAACGATCACCTCCCCAGACATATCTACCTGTTCAAGAGCTGGCAGACGACGTGCCATCACTTTGTCCTGAGAAAATGCCATTCATCCCCCAATTTGCTCCACACCCCTACTTGCCAGGAGAGTCCGTGGGCCCTCCGTGAACTTAACAAGCACTCAGGAAGCCCCTCAGCTCCTCTCAGACTTTTCGTGTGCTGGCCACTTGGACGCCTTATGGGACTTTGGTCAGCAATGGCAACTGCAGTCTGTCTCAAGTTCCAGTTCTAACCAGGAGGCAGTGACTGTCCAGAGCTTTGTGTTAGAGATTCTGAGGCTACATGCAGGGTGGAAGGGGAAAGAATGACCCATCAATTAGTGACATCTGCCAAAGACAAGGCCGGAAGAGCCGTAACATGAGAGCTTTCAAGCCAGCCACCCCTGAATTGAACAGTGGGCTCTGACTCACCAACACTCACGCTTTAAAATCTGCCATCTTACTGAGAGTGGTATACTCTGGGAGGCGGGAGCTGAAGGTGGTGCGAGGTGGCACAGGGTAAAGGCAGGTGAAGGCTGGCTGGGACTCTGTCAGGACGCAGAAAACAGAGTGAAGATAAGGAGAGTCTGAGGAAAAGGAATAGGAAGGGGCCCCTCACAGGTGGAGATCTGGCTGCAAACAGCTGCAGATGGAAGACTCTGAACATCTGGGTGCCGTGCTGGTCTGAGGTAAGCCCTAAGCCTCAGTTCCATCTGTCACGTCTTACTGAGTTCCTTATCCTGAAGACTCAGCAACCGTGCCCACATAAGCACATGCCTTTCACAATTTTGAAACCTCTGAGTGCCCTGTTAATTGAGAATTCACTCATCTTCCCTATCCCCATGACCAAAAACAGAAAAAACTCCAAAGCCAAATAAATCCCAGAACTTCACGTGTTGTAACTAAAAACACTCAATAAACAAAGCCAGTCCCTGGGCTCCCTTGGGGAGTAATTGTCTAAGCATGCTTCTTTTCTTTCAGCTGGTGAGAAAGAAAGAGACGTGCTAAGACTGTGTGGAGCTCATCTTGAAAGCATTAATTTTTCCAAACACTGATGTGCAGCTCGTGTGCTTTTCCCAAGCGAGCGGCAGCAGGCAGTGAGGAGGCTGCTGAGACGCCCCTCTGTGCTGGATCTGCCTGTGGCAGCCACAGGGGTTCAGAGGAAGTGGTCATGGTGAGCTCTGGGGGAAGGATGGGAACTTGGAGGGCAGGGGCCAAGGCCCAGCCACCATGACCTGCCACAGGGTAGCTGCACAAGACTAGGGGTAGGACTGCCGTTTCCAAACTGGGAGGATAGAAAGCAGAACCAATACCGTCACCCCCTTTCAGGCCCATTCCCTAGGGCCAAGTTGGCAATCACCCAAACTGTCCTCCTTCCTCACCCATCCCTCACAACCTGTAGCCCCAACAACCACACTCAGTGGCTGCGCACCAGGAGAAGTTGGCCAGTTTCTAGGCAGTGGTCTTTAAACCATTTCTCCTTCTCCTCCCGGTTTAGGGAGCATGTGATTTGGTCATCCCCAGTTAAACTATCGTTTGTTGCCCCAAGTCCATTCTCACTAAGACGTCAGGGCACTCTCCCTGCAGTCTGCTCATACAGGACAAGCCACAACAAAACCATCCACTGAGGCAAGGAAAGGTCTCATCATCTGCCTGAAGAAGTCAGACTCAACAATTACCAGATACTCTGTCAGTCTTTTTTTTAATTAATGCATAATATTACAGACACATCGTTTTGGAGTACATGTGATAATTTAATACCTTGGTCCTCAACCCCATGCCATGGACTGGCATCGGTCTGTGGCCTGTTAGGGACTGGGCCACAGAGCTCTGCCAACCCCCTTCTACACCCATTCCATGGAAAAATTGTCTTCCATGAAACTTAGGAACTGGGTGGGTGCACACAGCAGGAGGTGAGCAGAGGGTGAGCAAGCGAAGCTTCATCTATATTTACAGCCTCTCCTTGTCACTTGCATCACTGCCTGAGCTCCGCCTCTCCACCCCCACAACCCCTGGTCCATGGAAAAATTGTCTTCCACAAAACGGGTCCCAGGTGCAAAAAAGGTTGGGGACCACTCATTTAATATATTCATATAATTTGTAAAGATCAAATACTTGGGATACCCATCACCTCAATACTTGTCCTAACTAG